>JACTOM010000917.1:2338290-2392944 GCA_015832385.1 Elymnias hypermnestra
GTCTTCTTTTATACCACAACGTTCTCTTATCACACTATTTCTCACTCTGTCACTCAGTTTTAATCCACTCATGCTTCTCAACGCTCTCATCTCTACCGCATTTATTTTACTTTTGTGATTCTTCTGCCATACCCAACTTTCACTACCATACATAAGTGTTGGCACCAACACTCCAGCATGCACTGCTAGTCTAGCCCATTGAGACGCCATCTGGCTATTCATAAAGGCGTACAGAGCACCATTTACCATATTCCCTGCATTCACTCTCCTTTCAATATCACTTTCACATGTTCCATCTTTTGTAAATTTAGATCCCAAGTATACAAATTCTTTCACCTCTTCCCCTTGTTCTCCATCTATCAAAATATTGCCATTTATCACAGATTCATCTCGTTCAAAAATCATAACTTTCGTTTTGTTTACATTCACTATCATTCCTTTCCCTTTCAACGCTTCATTCATAATATTTAGCATCTCCTGTAGCTCATTAGCGGATGACGCAAGTATTACTTGATCATCAGCGTAGAGTAAACNGTTTTACTTGAACTTTCAGTAGAAATACAATATTAATGTGTATTGCATAAATAGGAGTATATTTTATATAACAAATACGGAATAACACAGTTGCAATCGACTAGAAATATTGAAATTTAAATGAACCACAGACCGCGGCAGGAGCGCGCGTTTGTTAATAATTTCAACCGCCATAACGCGCTACGTCTAATTGGAAACTCGGCAACTAGTCAGAACTTCGCACTTATTTTGAGCTGGAATTAAAAATGCACTGTTCTTGACATGAAATGATATTCAAAATCTATTTCTAAATGCCTTGTTATAAAATCGGGTTATAATTCATACATTTTAAACCGAGGACTGAGGCTTTTCTTATCATAGAGATATTGTAATCTCAGCTTGATCATGGGACTAAAACTAAACCCGCGCGGACCCTAGTTTGTCGCTGGTTTTGCTAAAATTCCAAATCATCAAATCAAATTGATTTATTTGATGAATACAGGTTGGTCCACTCAATAGTAAAAAAGGTAAAGGGCACAAGCCTCCTCACTCCCATGAGAGAGGGTTTTTAGAGCATAGATCCACTAGGCTGCTCCACTGCGGATTGGCAGGCATAGTACACAAGTGCACTCTCTATTCCTTCACTCTCATAGTCTGATGTGACCGGAATCCGACACGAGTGGAGAGAGATCAGGCGCAGGACCAACGGCTTAACGTGCTCTCTCAGTCACGGGGGTGGAGCACACCGCCAATTTCCCAACTTCAGGCAAATATTGAGAAAATCTTAATAGAAAACTCAATATTGATTTTTGAATTGGCCCGACCCGGGACTCGAATCCAGGACCTCATGTCTGTAGTCGAACATGCTAACCACTAGACCAATGAGGCAGTTACTTACATTCAATAGTATGCAAATGTTAAATATGTCACTTATTTTGAGATGTCTTCTTCTTCAATGTCAATATTATTTAAAGATTTTGGGGGATTATTGTTAGAATGTCAAGATATGTTATTATTAAATCCTTAGTCCTGTTTTTTTCACCATGTAGTCCATGACGTCATAGAAACACTGATTCAATATATTATGTCGTCAGGTAAATTATTATATAACCCTATTGCCATGCAATACGAGTACTTGCTAGCCTTTGTCTTGGTTGTCACAATGATGTCAATATTAATTGTTTTAAACTTAAATTTCTGTGGTTTATTAACATATTGACTATTAGAACGGGTACAGACCACGATGGCGTTATTTATTATTTTTTTTTTTTAATTTTGCCGATATTTCGACCCAGTTACATGGATCGTGGTCACGACGTTACTGCTGTGGTCGGTTGTGTCAAGCTGTCAAGGGCAACATCTGTCTACCCTATGTCTAATCCTTTTATTTTTCACGGCACCCACATCCATTTTTCGCCATACTACACTCACAACGTCACGTTTTAATTTTGAAAAATTGCGTCGTTTGTTCATTTGGCATAGCTTCACCACTGGATTCCACGTATCAGCCAGCTTAAAACCATCTTCACGATTGAAATTAGGATAGTTTTGAATTCCAATGGCCTCGCATCTCTCGGCATATAATGGCAGTCCGTGGAAAGAACTTTGAGTTCCCTGCTGCAAAATGTGCTCCGGAGCACATTCTTGACAGCTTGACACAACCGACCACAGCAGTAACGTCGTGACCACGATCCATGCAACTGGGTCGAAATATCGGCAACATTAAAAAAAAAAAAACAAAAAAAACGCCATCGTGGTATGTACCCGTTCAAATAGTCAAGATGTCAATATTCTTCTTGACGAAGAGATAGAGTTCAAAAATATACAGGCATGGCAAAGGCAATTTTTTTTTGAAAAGGGGTACGCAGCAATAATGTTTGACCCACATATGATCCTCATGCACTATTTTTGAGCCCTAAATGCCTTAATAAACTCGACAGAGTTACCCCAAATAAATCAAATCAAAGGCATATTACAGCACTTTGGAATCGCCAAATAATATATGTCGGAGATTAAGAGAGAACGGAGAAGCATAAAGCACAGGGGCGTAGGGTTCTCCGCCAACATCGTCATTAATGGGATCCATTATTTAATGTTGGTGCAATCAAACACTTTGTTAATTAACTCGGATTACAATGTTCAATCACTTAATGTTCCCGATATAAATTTACACAAACTCAATAACAATAATAGCTAGGAATGCAACAGTTGCAATAGTCGACCACTCCGGCCGACCGCCTCTCGGAAACTGCCGAGAGATGTGCCGGACCATCGACCCATAGACTCCTTCACTCCGACAAATATATATTTTTTTCTTTTCCACAGTCTAATTCTAATGTACGTCTGATGGTACTCCAGAACGAATTAAAATCTAGAGTTACGAGGGTTCCATCGTGCCCTGATCCGAGAAGGATCCACAATAAACTCAATCGGGTATTTTGTTTTTTGCTACCATCATCATTACAATATCATATTAGTTTTATATATTTCAATTCAAATTAGAGCAGTTCTTCACTCCCACGCGTAATAAGCCCATATCGAAGGATAGAACCCACATACCCATGGTATGCAGTCATTGCAGCAGCTTCCGATATTGTGTACCGCATGCGATATAGTGCATGTGTATGCATGTGTAGCATGTATTCTCTCCAGTTGCAATGCTTGTCAATAATTACAGATATACAGATAGGAATAATTATAGAAACGATAAAGACGATACTTCTGCTATTTGCTAAAATTGTTGTGTTGGACGTTCAGAGTGTGCGATTTAGTTTTATAAGTTTGATATTGGACTACTTTAGATTTGTTTAAGTGAATCTGGAGGTTATTAAGCCTTAGCCAATTTATAACGTTTTCCAAGGCGTCACGTTCTAGTGCAACAATGTTTTTACTCTTTATTATTAATGTGGTGTCAGCAAAAATTATGGTCTCATGTTTTGTTACATCAGGCAAGTCATTTATGTATATTAAAAAGAGCAAGGGGCCTAGAATTTCCCAATTGCGGGTGTGAACATGGTGGAAGCGATTCGTCCTCGCCTAGAACTATGGCTGTCTAGGCAGCACGGATCGCTTTCTTTCAAACTTGTGCAGGTGCTGACCGGACATGAATGCTTTGGTAAGTACTTGCATCAGATAGCGCGGCGTGAAGAATCACCTGTCTGCCACCTGAATGTCCGGCATGGGAGCCTCAACGTCATTCTCTGGTGTCGCTGATTCGAGAGGATGTCTCATTGCCAAGTGTAATCTACTCAATGCTTGGCAGTGAGGTAGTTGGAATGCAGTTGCCTCCTTTTGCGAGGGTGCCATCTCGTTGAAGGAGGCAATGGAGAGAGAAAGGGAATGTGCTGCTGCTGCCCCGCCCCTGGGAAGGAGGAGGCCGGGTGGTAGAAGGTGTCTTTTTGAACGCCTTGTGCCACCTCCTTGAACCATTCTTTGCCGGTTGCAACCGGAAGTGTCAGAGCGAATGCGTAAGGGAGCCTCTGACTCTTCCAACGCAGGTTGATGAGGGTGTCGCTAGGTTTTAGTGGGTATTCTAGCTTACTTAATGTAAGGAAAACGGCGGTAAACGGTGTTGGTTGGAAGTGTCTACTTCTTCCCTGATATTCTTATGAGGTCATCGCACCATCTCTTTGAGGGTCGTCATGATACCAGTCCTGCTATCAGTCAAAACTTCCTCATTGGTGTAGTGGTTAACATGTTCGACTACAGATATGGGGTCCTAGGTTCAAGTCCCGGTCAATTCCAAAATAATATTGAGTTTTCTATTAAGGTTTTCTCAATATTTGCCCGAAGGTCGGAAGTTGGCGGTATGATCCACCCCTGTGCCTCTTAAAGCGTGTTAAGCCGTCGCTCTTGCGCCTATTTTCTCTCCAAACGTGTCGGATTCCCGTCACATCAGAGTATAAGAGTGATAGAGAGTGCACTTGTGTACTATGCCTGCCAATCCGCAGAGGAGCAGCGTGGTGGGTCTATGCTCTAAAATCCCTCTCACCTAGGAGTGAGGAGGCCTGTGCCTAGCATTGGGACGTTAATGGGCTGCTACTTTCCTTTTTCATTACCTTTCATTCATTACCGTTGTCTTTGACTCTTTGGATATGACCAGCTCACTTCCACTTCTGTCTCAATACGTGCTTCATGACATCTTTTGCTTTGGTCTTATTTCTTAAACTCACATTGCTCCGTCTTTACTCACCCCATCTTTGACTTTCAGATTTAAATAACTTCGTTTCACTCTCGTTGACATTTTTTGAGGTTTTCAGGTTTTTGCTATTGGCCAGGTCTGGACGGCACGACATAGATTGTTTTTGCCTTTAATTTGACTGGCAGATTACCTTTACATACTTCCTTTAGAGTCCAGTATTTATTCCAAGTACATTTTATTTTTTATCTGTATAAGACTTGAAAGAAATAAGGGTGCCTAAGTATATGTAGTCTGCGACGTACTCAATTTGACTAGATTTTATAGCGATAGGTATCTCTATTTGTCATTATTGTAGTTTTTCTCTTGTTTTCTTTTATTTCTAGCCCCATATATATACATTCAACTGCCTCATTGGTCTAGTGGTTAGCATATTCGACTACAGACATGAGGTCCTGGGTTCGAGTCCTGGGTCGGGCCAATTCAAAAAATCAATATTGAGTTTTCTATTGACATTTTCTCAATATTTGCGCGAAGTTGGAAGTTGGCGGTGTGATCCACCCCCGTGCCTCGAAGACCACGTTAGGCCGTCGGTCCTGCGCCTGATCTCTCTCCCGTCCCGGCACATCGGACTATGAGAGTGAAGGAATAGAGAGTGCACTTGTTGTGTATTATGCCTGCCAATCCGCAGTGGAGCAGCGTGGTGGGTCTATGCTCTAAAAACACTCATTCCTTGGAGTGAGGAGGCCTGTGCCCAGCAGTGGGACGTTAATGGGCTGCTACTTAGTTACTTTTATATATACATTCTCGGGAAAGTGTTTCTAGCATACTGTTTAGTTGCATGGAATGTATATATTGTTGTTGCATGCTTTCCGGCGGAAACGGTTGGTAGTATTGATCATGAAATGAACTGCGGCGAGACGTTCCCGCCGGAAAAAGTCTTCGTGTTAAATCGCGTCACAACGGAGATTCATTGGAATTGTATCAGTGGCTCAGTAAAGTGTTTATTGTGTGTCGTAAATCAGTGAATTATTTGTATACTAAATTATATAACATAACTGTTGATGAGTTAAAGTACTATTAATTAAAATGACTATATTTGTACATGTACGCGTTTAATTTATATATTCTGTGCAGTCGGATAACAATACATCTATGAAAAATACAAATTGAGAGAGAGAGAGAGAATGTTTTTATTGTACACCACAAATTAGGCCAGGGGACGTCAACCTGTGACTGACCGGCTGCTGGTTAGCTACTCCTGATCTCACAAACAATGACTTCGAATAAATCAACTCTGTGAAGTAAGTATACTTTAGCCCAGAAGTCGTCAACCCACGGGCCGCAGGTTGGCTTATTAGATTAATCGTGACCCGCACCTCAAATTCCTCATAATATTTGTGGCCTTTCTATAAAAGATTGCCGACCCCTGTACTAAAGGATTGACTTGATTTTTATAAAAGCAAAGATGTAAACTAAAACCGCGAACTAGCCACTTTTTATAATAAGGCCCTAAATGTATTTTAATACATACATACGTAGTATCACGCCTCATTCCCATAGGGGTAGGCAGAGACCAGGTCCTTCCACTTGCCACGATCCTTGCATATCTCCTTCGCTTCTTTCATCCTCATTAGACCTTTCATACATAGTTCGTCGGTTTAGAGTACTCTTGACCTAGCCCTTATTTAAAATGTCCTGGATTTGGTTCAGGAACGTTCGCCTTGGTCTTCCTCTTCCAACTTTCGGATTCACTCTTGACTCATCAATCCTTTTTGTCAGTCTCCTTTCATTCATTCTCTCTACATGCACAAACCATCTAAGCATACCTTTCTCAGTTTTAGTCACTACGTCTTCTTTCATACCACAAAGTTCACTTATACGTCTTTTTATATGTCTTTTTAATAATTTTTGTAGTAAAACTTCTTTAGACACGCTTGTTTTATGGAGTAAGCTGGTGAATGCGTAACGAGAGCGTTACAAAAAGTTAGTGAGGCTAGAAAGAGAGACACTTTCTTAAATTTTGCTTTTAATGCTTTATCTACAAAAATAAAACGGCTTAATATATTTTTTTTATTGTAAAGGTTAGCTTTATTGTATATTGAGGCAATGCTTTTGTAGTAATGTGAATGCGTGACGAAAGTGTTACGAGAATAGTTATTGGAGAGTTATTTATACGTCATTTATTTAATAACTAGGTTAGCTATATTTAATAGATACATACAATATCCGGCATGTGTTGTCAGTGTCACATTTCAATTGACAAAGTGCTTTAAAAGTAAAATTCCTTTACGCACACTTTGGGAGTAAGCTGGTGAGAGGGAGTTACAAAAGTTTTGTTACGTCTTCCATCCATTTTACGTTTCCAAGTATCACATGAGTTTTAATTATACACAGACAAATATATACGGGCTAGTTAACGGGTAAAATAGTCGTGCAATTTTCCATTGACATGTGCATAAATCGTATTTTTCGTCCTGAAATCCCGCTGTGACGAAACGTCACTTGTCATTCTTCATTTCACGATGAATGTTTAATAGCCGAGCGCCGTTACTTTATTGCGGGATAGTATGAAAATAATTTAAAAATTTCAGCCTTAAATGACACTGGATTAAAGCCTGTGACGTAAATTACGGTAAAGATTTAAAAGCAATTTATTTCCGGATTGAAAATGATTGATTGAAGCCGATGTTACTTTGCGGTATTATAGTTTTTGGTACAATACATATAAATTATGGAGTACAAATATTAATATGCTCTAAAAAGTAAGAAATAATTGTGTATTCTTTTATAGTGTTCGTCGTATTGTTATATTCGGAGTCGGTGTCAGCCAAGGTACCTACATATATAGCTATAGGTGGGAGAGACGCGGGAGCTGCCAAGTGGACACCCGGGGAACATCTTCCTTGGCTGACACCGACTCCGAATATAACAATACGAAGAACACTATTAAAGAAAACGCAATTATTTCTTACTTTTTGGAGCATTTTAATGTATTTGTAAGTTTGTTATGAAGGCGGTTCTTTTTTTGTTAAAATTTATATTTATTTTTGATTTTTAGTGACAGCCACCCGGGATCGAACTCGAAACCCTTATACGACCGCTTCACACATAATTCACCTTTCAAATATTGCAATGCAGCAACAAACGTAAGGTTATTGCCATTTGATTACAGACAGTTATAGATTTTGCCAAAAATCACACTCTTACTGTAAGCCGTTGAGGAGTTCCATTGATCTTCATATTTAATTACGACTAACACTTGACCATACCGAAGTTACGGTAGGCGACTTAAATATCTGGATAGCTTATAGAAGATTCTGCCGAGTATCGTTGATTTGCTCCTGAGAATTGAAGAGTTCAGTCACTTTGTTATGGATTCCATCATCAGAACCTTTCCAATTTAACACAAAATAACCCTTGAAGTATATCCTTTCTAATAAAAAAAGAGTCATCGAAATCGGTTGGCGTGATCTTGAGATATTCGTCTATTTGTCGCGCACTTGCTGTCGCAAATTTAAGACATCCGGTTTTGTCATGGATGCCATCATCAAAACTGGTTTCAAATAAAATGGGACCCTATGACGAGCACCACCTTTCACTTAAAAAGAAATCATCAAGATCGGCCCACCCAGTCGGGAGATATGAGGTAACAAACATAAAAAATACAGACGAATTGATAACCACCTCCTTTTTTTAAAGTCGGTTAAAAAGGCCCTTTCTTACTAGTGAAGAGATGCCCAGCACTGAGACGTGAATAAACTGCTTCCTACCATGCCCAAAGTTAATTCTTCTTATGGCACGGTAGAGAAGATTTAAGTATTAGTTTAAATATAAAGGCCTGTTGGGTCTTTATTGACACTTTAATTAGATAAAGTTGCGACAACACTCTTATATATGTCTGAGAATAAGAGAGAAAGAGAGCTAGGAACGCGTCAAGTCAACTGCACCGGCGGGCTCTCACCCGAGAACTCCCGAGAGACGCGCCGGACTGCCACTTATTGACTCTACCCCACGCCGATAGACAGATGGCGCCAGCGTTCCACAGACTTCAAATGAAACTATTTTATGGAATTTAATACAACATAAGCCAAAGACGGCCTCGCTGGCGCAGTGGTGCGAGTATTCGCTTTGCTAGCGGAGGTCCCGGGTTCGATCCCCGGTAGGACGAATTTAGGAAATTGTATTTTCTAATTTATCTGAGTCTGGGCTGATGGGAGGCTTCGGCCGTGGCTAGTTACCACCCTACCAGCAAAAACGTACCGCCAAACAAACAGATTTGTGTTCCGGTACGATGCTGTGTAGAAACCGTAAGGGGTATATCGCCTCTTAACAGATTAGCGCGCTTCCATCTTAGGCTGTATCATCACTTACCATCAGGTGAGATCACAGTCAAGCGCTTATCTGTCAGCAATAAAAAAAACACGGAATTTTCACTTCCTCCACGTTCACGACAAAAAAACACATTGCATTTTTTTTTTACAATACGTCATTTGAGATTTTAATAAATTGTATTAATTTCCGACACTTTTAATATTTTAATGACACGTAATTCCTAGCATATCTTCCTTTTTGTAACTCTCGGAAATCTAAAGCTTTACATTTGTATAAACAAGACTTACAAATTGGTTTTCCAAAGAATTTTCATTTCTGACATGTGTACTTTGTACGCACGCACTTTTAATTAAGAGACACTTATTTAACATGCTTTTTAACCGACTTCAATAAAAGGAGGAGGTTATCAATTCGTCTGTATTTTTTTTATGTTTGTTACCTCATATCTTCCGACTGGGTGGACCGATCTTGATGATTTTTTTTATATGAAAGGTGGTGCTCGTCATAGGGTCCCATTTTTTTAAATCCAGTACTGATGATGGCATCCATGAGAAAACCGGATAAGTGCTAAATAAACAATTTTTAATTTTTTTTAATTTAACTTCAAGGGTTGTTTTGTGATAGTTTGGTTAGGTTCTGATGATGGAATCCATGACAAAGTGACGGAACTCTTCAATTCTTAGGAGCAAATCAACGACACTCGGCAGAATCTTCTATAGGCTATCCAGATATTTGAGTCGCCTACCGTAACTTCGGTATGGTCAATTTCTAGACCTAATTAAATATGAAGATCAATGGATCTCCTCAACGGCTTAAATTAAAGGTGCGGTTTTTGGCAAAATATATAACTGTCTGTAATCAAATGCCAATGACCTTACGTTTGTTGCTGCATTGCAATATTTGAAAGGTGAATTATGTGTGAAGCGGTGGTATAAGGTTGCGGGTTCGATCCCGGGTGTGGCGATATTAATGTAAATTGAACTATGTAAAATTGTTTCATTTAAACGGTGTTATCTTATATGAGCAACACGTTTTTAGGTTTACACATATTGAGACAAATTTGTTAATTTACCTCAGATTCACTAAAAATCAAAAAAAGAATATATATTTTAACAAAAAAAGAACCGCCTTCAAATCAAACTTACAAGTACATTAATATGCTCTAAAATGTAAGAAATAATTGCGTATTCTTTTATAGTGTTCTTCGTATTCTTATATTTGGAGTCGGCGTCTCCAAATATAACAATACGAAAATTTCTATTTATTTAATTTATGCATGTAAATAGAATGTAACAATAAGATCTAGGACACATTTATTGTATCCTGGACCAATAACTTAATACTTCTATCCCAGTATCCTGTATAAGTATAAACTTTATATAAATCCACTGCCTTATTGGGTAGTGGCTAGCATGTTCGACTACAGATATGAGGTCCTGGGTTCGAGTCCCGGGTCGGGCCAATTCAAAAACCAATACTGAGTTTTCTATTAAGATTTTCTCAATATTTGTCCGAAGTTGGGAAGTTGGCGGTGTGATCCACCCCCGTGCCTCGGAGAGCACGGTAAGCCGTCGGTCCTGCGCCTGATCTCTCTCCGGTCGTGTCGGATTCCCGTCACATCGGACTATGAGAGTGAAGGAATAGAGAGTACACTTGTTGTGTACTATGCCTGCCAATCCGCAGTGGAGCAGCGTGGTGGGTCTATGCTCTAAAAACCCTCGCTCCTTGGAGTGAGGAGGCCTGTGCCCAGCAGTGGGACGTTAATGGGCTGCTACTTATTTACTTATATAAATCCTCATTTGCAAGTTTGTCTTAAACTAAACATAAGGTTTAAATAGCCAGTTAAAATATAGAAACATTTCGCTCTGCAGCTGGAGGTTTTCATATTTCAACAAATGTAAAACGACCGCGTACCGGAATTCCGGGTTTTGTTGACACTGGATAGACAATTCGCTGAATACTTTAAACGTTGTGTGCAAAGTTTTACACTTTGAATTATGCTAAAAATATTTTTGATATCTATAAATTCTTTTTAACACTGTATGGAACATGTGAAAGTGATATTGAAAGGAGGGTGAATGCAGGGAATATGGTAAATGGTGCTCTGCATGCCTTTATGAATAGCCAGATGGTGTCTCAAAAGGCCAGACTGGCAGTGCATGCAGGATTGTTGGTGCCAACACTTATGTATGGTAGTGAAAGTTGGGTATGGTAGCATAATCACATAAGAAGATATAGTGATTAAAATTGAGAAAGGTATTATTCATGCCGGCCGTGACCCTGGACCCATGGACTCGACCCTGGACCCGGCCCATGATGATCCAGGTCGAATCGGTCCCCGAGACGGCGGGAGGAGAAAGTTAAGGGAGAGATTCCACAGGGGGTCTCCCGGTGCCGATCTCCTCGACGGCGATGAGCCCCGGCAGATGAATGATCACGTGAGAAGTGTATTTGTATGTGTGTGTTTATGCAATGTGTCTCTAACCTGCCCAGGCATCCAAAGCTGCTGTAGGGGACGCTGGGTCTTCTATTCCACTCCAAAATCCACAGGAATAACCTAGCCGCGCTATGACCCGCCACCTTTCACTTGAGGGCTACGATATGGGCCTACAAAACGCGACGAACCGCTTCATTAGCCCCACAAAACGAATTACCGCACTTTCCCGACAAAATCATACAAACTCAACGAGGCGGGCTTATTTTTCCCGTTCGATACGCAACGAGAGTTGACAACTCGATATCGACTTCTGTACTACAGATAATCTATAAACTATATTGCTCCATGATAATGGACGCTCCCGATAATCAGTGCATTAGTACGCCGGAAAGCTTGCAGATGGCGCGAGTATGCCGCTTCCGAGGTACCAAGGCTTCGTGCCACTTGTCGCGAACAGGTATGCTTAGATGGTTTTGGCATGGATTTATGAGTTAAGAGTGAATGCGAAAGTTGGAAGGTGAAGACCAACGAGAACGTTTCTGGACCAAATCCAGGACATTTTAAATAACGGCCAGATCAAGAGTACTCTAAACCGACGAACTTGTATGAAAGGTTTAATGAGAATGCAAGAAGTGAAGATATGCAAGGATAGTGGCAAGTGGAAGGACGTTGTCTCTGCTTACCCCAAAGGGAATGAGGCGTGATGGTGTATGTATATATGGATAGACAATTCGCTGAATATTTTAAATGTGTGCAATGTTTTACACTATGAGCTTGAAATTTATAAATTCTTTTTAACACTGTTACATTGTGTCATTTATTAACTTCCTCCTTCTCTGGTTATGGCGTATGCTTAAGTGGATTGCTGTTGCCATGTTAACTACCAGTTGACATGATACGATAGTTCTGTGTTAAGTCGGGCAATCAGAAACATAAGCATCGCCCTCTTTTTAAGTCATAATGTGTATTATCTATTTCGATTCTCGGTAACCGTCGTAACAAAATGGGTAAAGATAACACCAGGCAATAGAAAAAATATAAGAGTTACAAAGTGACCGGTACTAACGCTGCGTGTGTCGCATCGCTGGTTGTTAAGTTTTATGCGGAATTTATAATCTGTGAGTGTTTATAAGTATTAATGAAAATCTTAAGGTAAGTTTTAATTTTTAAAATATATCAAAGTTCAACGCAACATAACGCTACATCAGAGTCTTAATTTAATAAACAAAATTAACATTGTATAGTTCAACTCAGCAAACCATAACAATCATAACATTTGGTAGTATTTCATGAAGATAGATAGATAGATAGATAGAAACACTTTATTGCACACAAACATATACAGGAAATACAAAAACTAAGAATTAAAAAGAACTAGAGCTAGAAGCGTGCAAAGGCGGTCTTATTGCTGCAAGCAATCTCTTCCAGACAACCTTTGTCAAAGTGGATGCTTATTTAATAAATTGATGAATGGGGCAGAACAGTGTCGGAAATAAATATTTGCTTAAGTATAATTTAAAACAAATAAAAATACTACTAATGTAATAAAATAATANCAAGGATAGTGGCAAGTGGAAGGACGTTGTCTCTGCTTACCCCAAAGGGAATGAGGCGTGATGGTGTATGTATATATGGATAGACAATTCGCTGAATATTTTAAATGTGTGCAATGTTTTACACTATGAGCTTGAAATTTATAAATTCTTTTTAACACTGTTACATTGTGTCATTTATTAACTTCCTCCTTCTCTGGTTATGGCTTATGCTTAAGTGGATTGCTGTTGCCATGTTAACTACCAGTTGACATGATACAATAGTTCTGTGTTAACTCGGGCAATCAGAAATATAAGCATCACTCTCTTTTTAATTCATAATGTGTATTATCTATTTCGATTCTCGGTAACCGTCGTAACAAAATGCGTAAAGATCACCAGGCAATAGAAAAAACATAAGAGTCACAAAGTGACCGTTACTAACGCTGCGTGTGTCGCGTCGCGCTGGTTGTTAAGTTTTGTGCGGTATTTTATAATATGTGAGTTTTTATAAGTATTAATGAAAATCTTAAGGTAAGTTTTAATTTTTAAAATATATCAAAGTTCAACGCAACATAACGCTACACCAGAGTCTTAAATTAAATTTTAAAAATAACATTGTATAGTTTAACTAATAGCAAACCATAAAAATCATGACAATTGGTAGTATTTCGTGAAGATTTAAGTCCCAAGAGCCACTTTTGCGTCTTTTGACTCGCGGAGCAATGGACGCAAAAAAACGTCCGTGCGGGGCGGGGCAATATACTTTATTTAACTCGATTTACGTTGGACAGATGCCCCATACTCTTTAAATGGAGTTACCTCTATGCAATATGCGCAAAAGCATTTTCTAGCGAAAAAAAGGCTTCAGCCGTTTACTAGATACCAACATATCAGCAAAGACGTGCCACCAAGCGAATAATAGCGAGTCTTTCTTAAACTGTATCATCATATAACTTCAGTTAAATTCACAGCCAAGCACTTACTTGTCAGCGATTAATGAAAACGAACTCAGGTTCTCTGCTAGATTACCATTGATTCCAGCTAATAATTAATATAAGTTCGAGCCAAACCAGAACGTGACCAAGTTCTGCTAGTTTTCACAATGCTTGTATAACAAGTTACTCATCAGAGTAACAAGTGAAATGTTAGAAGTAGTTTTAAGTAGTTAACCGCCTTCTTTCGACGGAGAAAAAAAAAAACAACGAGCGAGTCTAACTTAATTAACTTTTTAGACTCGACTCGAGCTTTGAGCAAAATAAAGTTCCTTCGCAATTTAGATGAAAATATTTCTTGTTATATATTCGACTAGAAATGTCTGCGGTTTCGTCTGCTTAGTATTATTATTCACTACTTTTTTTGCGTTACATGGTCAAAATTACGAGAGAGAGAGGGCTAGAGAATAATCTAATTTGTTTACAGTAAAAGCTGTTCAAACGTACTGTATACTGAACTCACTAATAAAATAGAGTTTGAAGCTTAAACCCACCATTACTTTTTCATGATTACTTCAAGGATATGACAGTTAAGGACACAAGTGTTTCTATAAAGAACTAGATCAAGTAAAAGTAAAGTAAGTAGCAGCCCATTAACGTCCCACTGCTGGGCACAGGCCTCCTCACTCCGGGGAGCGAGGGTTTTTAGAGCATAGACCCACCACGCTGCTCCACTGCGGATTGGCAGGCTTAGTACACAAGTGCACTCTCTATTCCTTCACTCTCATAGTCCGATGTGACGGGAATCCGACACGACCGGAGAGAGATCAGGCGCAGGACCGACGGCTTAACGTGCTCTCCGAGGCACGGGGGTGGATCACACCGCCAACTTCCCAACTTCGGGCAAATATTGAGAAAATCTTAATAGAAAACTCAATATTGATTTTTGAATTGGCCCGACCCGGGACTCGAACCCAGGACCTCATGTCTGTAGTCGAACATGCTAACCACTAGACCAATGAGGCAGTTACTAGATCAAGGGGCAAATTTAATTATCATAAATGAGTCAAACTTAAAAGATATGCTGTAAAGAACTTTGTTCGCGCCATCTGGTACTAAACATTGGTATCTCGGAAGCGGCGTATTCGCGCCATCGGCAAGCATTTCAACGTACTAATGCGCTAGTTATCGGGAAGCGGTGCGTCTATCACTAGAGGGCGCCTCCTGCGCCATTCCATAGACATGGCGCAATATAATTTTATCTATAGTCTTGGGAGTAGCTGCCAATCTCGAGGTGTATTGGACGGGCTGAGGAAGCCCGCCTCGGGTTTTGTCTATTTGTCGTGAAAACTTGGGTTTTATGAAGCCGTTGATGAAATAGCTCTGGTAGCCCCTCTTGCAAAATAAAACGAAGTGTGGCGGGTCAACGCGGCCACAGGTTATTCGGCCCACGTGGTGGCCTCAGTTTTGAACATTTTTGGGGTGCACCTAGAACGCCTTGGAGTGGATAAGAAGACCGGCGTCGCCGAAAGCAGCTATCCGCGACGCCTTGGTCATGTAAGAAATTTCACCCACCACACATTCATAAATACACCCCACGCTTCAGACACTCTGCCAGGGTCGTCGCCAACCGAAGAGAACGGCGCCCGGGCCTTCAGGTAGGTGCATTCACAGCTGTTCGACCCCTAGGTGGAATCTCTCAAATGATTTCTCCTCCCGCCGTCTACGGTGGTCGAGGCTCCCATCACCATTTATGGGCCCTGGAGACCTTGGTCTTTTAAGAGGAACAATTGCCTCATACACAATTGTTGGGTAACTTAAACCGCTTACGCAGCGTACACAACTGAAGCTATCAAAAGGATTACTTTTTGCGTAAGTATAGATAAGTTGCGTACCAAAACCAGGTAAAAGTTACTTTATCTTTTAATGTTTTGTTACAAACCTGGAGAAATTAGAATATACAATAACTTATATAGGGAATAGGACCAGTGATTAAGTATTAGTTGAAAAAGTAATCGGAAAATGAGACCATAAAGTCAGTTATAATAAAAAATACCTTGATATTTTCAAAACTACCTTTCCCATTTAATGACTGTGTAACTATATTTTAATCAACTTTCCCGCTGGTTAATTTCACAGAGGAAACGACGCGGAAATGATAAATTATAATAAAATAAACATTTGAAATGATCTACTCAAACGTTGAGTCAAAGAAGCTCTTTGAAAGTTGGAATTTTATTGGAGTGGTATAAAACTTGTTTATTGCAGGCTGAAGGAGCTGTGCAGCAGGCGAATTAGGTTTAATTAACTTCTTAGAGACTGCCTCATTGGTCTAGTGGTTAGCATGTTCGACTACAGACATGAGGTCCTGGGTTCGAGTCCCAGGTCGGGCCAATTCGAAATCGATATTGAGTTTTCTATTAAGATTTTCTCAATATTTGCCCGAAGTTGGGAAGTTGGCGGTGTGATCCACCCCCGTGCCTCGGAGAGCACGTTAAGCCGTCGGTCCTGCGCCTGATCTCTCTCCGGTCGTGTCGGATTTCCGTCACACCGGACTATGAGAGTGAAGGAATAGAGAGTGCACTTGTGTACTATGCCTGCCAATCCGCAGTGGAGCAGCGTGGTGGGTCTATGCTCTAAAAACCCTCTCTCATATGAGGGAGGAGGCCTGTGCCCAGCAGTGGGACGTTAATGGGCTGCTACTTTACTTTTAACTTCTTAGACTTTACTATTATTGTATATAAAGATACGGAAAGATACGAATGATATTTCCATAAGTAACTAAATCAAAAGTAACTCATGACTAAAATCGTACCTAACCTTTTTTAAATCAATAAACATTGTTCTTATAGCTTAGCAATTTTGAGTGTGTATTTAGATTTTTTACATATTTTTGAATTGTCTGGCTGCGTTTTTTTATTGGCCCGGTTATTTAAACGCGCTTTTTAACGAAAATAACCGTCTCCTGCCCGCCCCGCACTGACGATTCTGCGTCGATTGTCCCGCGGGTCGAATGACGCTAAAGTGGCTATTGGGACTTAAATTTTCACAAAAGACTGCCAAATATTATGGTTTTTATGTTTGCTCACAGTTAAACTATACAATTTTATCTTTTCTTTATTAAATTAAGACTGGTGTAGCGTCAAAGGGTAAGCGTATAGGCTCAAATCATGAAAATTAAAACTTACCTCAAGGGTTTTCATTATTATTCACATCACTTATATAATTAAAAACACAAATAAACACTTACAGTTTATAAAATACCACAAACAAACTTAACGACCTTCCACGTGACACACGCACTATTAGTAACGGTCACTTTGTAAATGATTTATCTATAGTTAGTTCTATGGATTGGTGTTATGCTTACACATATTCTGGTACAACATAGATGATACACATTAGGATTTAAAAAAGAAAGAGATGCTTATCTTTCAGATTGCAGAATTAATACAATTTAAAGGCTTATAGTGTAAATGAATTAGTCTAATCTAAACAAAATAAATTATATTATAATGATGATAGTATAAGCATCACGCCTCATTCCCATAGGGGTAGGCAGAGACAACATCCTTCCACGTGCCACGATCCTTGCACATCTACTTCGCTTCTTTCATTCTCATTAAACCTTTCGTACAAGTTCGTCGGTTTAGAGTACTGACCTGGCCGTTATTTAAAATGTCCTGGATTTAGTCCAGGAACGTTCGCCTTGGTCTTCCCCTTCCAACTTTCGCATTCACTCTTGACTCATAAATCCTTTTTGTCAGTCTCCTTTCATTCATTCTCTCTACATGCCCAAACCATCTAAGCATACCTTTCTCAATTTTAGTCACTACGTCTTCTTTTATACCACAACGTTCTCTTATCACACTATTTCTTACTCTGTCACTCAGTTTTAATCCACTCATGCTTCTCAACGCTCTCATCTCTACCGCATTTATTTTACTTTTGTGATTCTTCTGCCATACCCAACTTTCACTACCATACATAAGTGTTGGCACCAACACTCCAGCATGCACTGCCAGTCTAGCCCTTTGAGACACCATCTGGCTATTCATAAAAGCATGCAGAGCACCATTTACCATATTCCCTGCATTCACTCTCCTTTCGATATCACTTTCACATGTTCCATCTTTTGTAAATTTAGATCCCAAGTATACAAATTCTTTCACCTCTTCCACTTGTTCCCCATCTATCAAAATATTGCCATTCATCATAGATTCATCTCGTTCAAAAAGCATAACTTTCGTTTTGTTTACATTCACTTTCATTCCTTTCCCTTTCAAAGCTTCATTCATAATATTTAGCATCTCCTGTAGCTCGTTAGCGGATGACGCAAGTATTACTTGATCATCAGCGTAGAGTAAACATTTGATGAGTAATTCATTCATTCTTAACCCATACATACTTTCTTTTAAATCTGTCAAACATTTATCCATGAAAAGGTTGAACAGCCATGGTGACGCAACACATCCCTGTCGAACACCTCTTTCGACAGGAAACCACTCCGTGTACGCTCCGTTTATTCTGACACAGGCACTAGAACCCTCATAGAGAGATTTCAATGCTTGAATCAGACTACCGCTCACGCCATACGTAGATAGTAAAATATAGGATATACAACTAGGTTTGTCATCGATTCTACATCTTTCATTAATATCAAGTAAAATAGGTAAGTAGCACTATTGACGTCCCACTGCTGGGCACAGACCTCCCTCATAATCAGTGGGTCCCTAGTGCATAAACCTACCTCGATGATCCATTGCAAGTCGGCAGTCGATATTTGACGACTCAAAATTACTTTAAAAGCCTACTTGAATACAAAACATAAATTTGTTTTTTTAGAAAAATAAAGTTTAAGCAAGTCTATTTTAAAAGATACACATATGCTTCCTTGGAGTTTTTTTTACAATTTTATCAGAGGAACAATTTCTTTGTACATAATTTTTGAGTAACTTTAACCGTTTTCGTATCACACGCAACTGAAGGTCTCGAAAGGAAAAATTGTTCCATTTTGAAAATTCTTCATTAATGTACCGATCCTATTGGTTTTAGGGTGATTATATAGAGCCTATAGTCTCCCTCGATAAATATGCTATTTAACACTGAAAGAATTTTTCAAATCGGACCAGTAATTCCTGAGATTAACGCGTTCAAGCAAACAAACATTATGAAACGATGTTATTTTATATATAGCCTTCCTCAATAAATAGGCTTTACAATATTAATAGTCTGTGCCCAGCAGTGGGACGTTGAAAGGCTCCTACTCAGTCTACTATAAGTACTATGTAAATTAATTGAAATATAAGTGGTTTTTTTTATTTTATTTTAACATATAGATAGGTTATATTTCACAAGAGAAGTGCAAAAGTATTTTTAAGCTACAATTTTAAAAATTTTTGCTGTCTTCTCAAACAAAGTGTAGTCGTTTCGGTTGCAATTTAATCTGACTTCCTGGGTCTTAAACAAACTGGGTCTTCCTTTGACGTCTTCTTTTAAAATTCCTACAAAGGATATCACTTTATATATATGAAAATATTATTGCATTTTTCAGTCTGAATATCATATTTTTTCAAACGATAATCTCTCCGAATGAATATTAAATTTGTTTCAAAAATATAGCGTTGTCCTCTTCGTTCTAAGTCATTTCAATAATTCTACATCTTAAATAAATATAAGCTGGTTTTGACTTCATTTTTTTAGGCAACTATCATTTCATTTACCTCTACTAATACGATGGAGCGTAAAAAACATGATTTTTAATCTGAATCGATTCTTTTTTTCATCCCATCATCAAAGGTGTCAAAAATACTGTCGTCTGTCTTCACAGCTCGGTGGCAGAATGTCCCGCCTGGGGACCTGAGCGACTCATTATGACGTCGCTGATCGGCACAAACCTCTCACTGGCAAGTATTACAGGAGCAATATTTACTAGTGACCAGGCCTGGAGAGTGGTTGTCTCCTTTTGCGAGAGTGACGTCTCGTTTAAGGAGGCACGACAAAAGGAGAGGATGAGTGCCGCCGAAATACTCCAACCCCGACGAAGGCGTGCAGGAAACAGGAGGCGGAGGTTCATACAAACCCCCCCAAACCTAGGATATCTGTGAGCTGCTGAATGCTACCCGGGGTCAGAGACGAATGCCTCAGCGAGCCTCTAGCTCCCCACTCTTGGTTGATGGCGGTCCCGCTGGGTTTTAGTGTGCATACCCTCGCGAAGTCCTACACTTCCGTCTGTCTGTCTGTCTTCATTTTCGGAAGTGGTCTCCTAACACCTTGTATATTGTATTAGAAAAAATAGGCAAACTGGCGAAATCTGTGAAGATAGAATATAGTTTTTGACAATAGAACCTTAATAATGTTCAAACTTATAATTTATATGAATTATAATTTAATATAAGCATCACTTTCTTTTTAAGTCACAATGTGTTTTGTCTATTTCGCTTATCACAGGAGATAAATCAATTACAATGTGACCGTTACTAACGGTGCGTATGTCGCGTCGAAGGTCATTAAGTTTCTTGTGGTATTTTATAAACTGTGAGTGTTTATTAGTGATTATTTGTATTTTTTATTATAGAAGTGATGTGAATAACAATGAAAACCCTTGAGTTAAGTTTTAATTTTTAAGATATAAGCCTATAAATACAAGACGGACTTTTTTCACTATCTCAAAGTTTAGAGCGTCATGAGGGTACACCAGAGCGTATAAATTATTAAAGAAGGCTACGTAAAGGATGTTGCAGGCATTAGCAAGTTATGTAATATAGTTTTCCCAGGGTGTTGGTAGTTCAACAATAACTCACGACGACGTCGCTCAGCCAGCTATCGAGTTACCCCCAATAATGAGGTTATAGGGCGCGACGACGTTCCCTAACTAACTTATAGGTGCCTACTTATATACCGAGAACATATTATTATATAAAGCTTAACTTTACATATAAAATTCGAGCTTATTATATAATCTTATTATCTAAACTAATATTATAAAGGGGAAACATTTGAGTTTTGGTGTGTATGTTTGTAATGTTTTCACACAAAAACTACTGGACCGATTTCAAAAATTTTTTCACCATAAGAAAGCTGCAATTTCACTGTACGCCATAAATTATATTAATTTCTCAAAAAAAAATTAGGAATCCCTAATAAAAACGCATTAATGTAACCCAAGGTGTGAAAAAAATTGGTCACATAAATCATCGCGCCCTCTGCGAGAACTATTGATGATAGAACAAAAAAATGTTCTACAATATTATAGAACGTATTAATATCTACAAATAAGTCCCTAATACCGTATCTCCAACTACTGTAGTTATGCCACTATAACTACTTTTATATTTTAAAAGTTAATAAAAGTGCTGACAAAAATCAAACTCTATTAACTATACCTCTTTATTAATCCTTATCCTATTAAATACATAACACCGACTCCAAATATAAGAATACGAAGAATACTATAAAAGAATACGCAGTTATTTTTTACTTTTTAGAGCATATTAATGTATTTAAAGCCGAGCTGTTTTGCCTTTTCGGGGCTGTGTGGGGTTTGCACGGCCATTTAACAAAGTTGTGCAATTATAATTTTTATTGTTTATTGTTTTAAGTGCATTTAACTCACAGTGCTCCGAATAAAGCTTTCTTTCTTTCTTTCTTTTATTTGTAAGTTTGTTTTGAAGGCGGTTCTTTTTTTGTTAAAATTAATATTTATTTTTTGATTTTTAGTGAATCTGTGTACACCTAAAACGCGTTTTTCATTAGATAACACCGTTTAAATTAAACAAATTAACAAAGTGAAATTTACATTAATATCGCCACACCCGGCATCGAACCCAAAACCCTTATACCTCCGCTCCGCACATAATTCACCTTTCAAATATTGCAATGCAGCAACAAACGTAAGGTCATTGGCATTTGATTACAGACAGTTATAGATTTTGCCAAAAATCACACTCTTACTGTAAGCCGTTGAGGAGTTCCATTGATCTTCATATTTAACTACGACTTGCACTTAATCATACCGAAGTTACGGTAGGCGATCAAATATCTGGATAGCTTATAGAAGATTCTGCCGAGTATCGTTGATTTGCTCCTAAGAATTGAAGAGTTCCGTTTCTTTGTCATGGATTCCATCATCAGAACCCTACCAAACCATCACAAAACAACCCTTGAAGTATATCCTTTGTAATAAAAAAAGAATCATCGAAATCGGTTGGCGTGATCTTGAGATATTCGTCTATTTGTCGCGCACATGCTTGTGCAAATTTAAGACTTATCCGGTTTTCTCATGGATGCCACCATCAGAGCTGGTTTTAAAAAAAATGGGAACCTATGAGGAGCACCACTTTTCATTTCGAAAAAAATCATCAAGATCGGTCCACCCAGTCGGGAGATATGAGGTAACAAACATAAAAAATACAGACGAATTGATAACCTCCTCCTTTTTTTGAAGTCGGTTAAAAAGGAATTAATGGAAAAAAGATCTTGTGATATCTCACAGATTTCATAAAAAAAAAAATCATTAGGGGTTTTTAAACATTTATAAATACACACACAACTAACTGCCTCATTGGTTTAGTGGTTAGTATGTTCGACTACAGACATGAGGTCCTGAGTTGGAGTCCCGGATCGGGCCAATTCAAATATCAATATTGAGTTTTCTATTAAGATTGTCTCAATATTTGCCCCAAGTTGCGAAGTTGGCGGTGTGATCCACCTCGGTGCCTCGGAGAGCACGTTAAGCCGTCGGTCCTGCACCTGATCTCTCTCCGGTCGTCGGATTCCCGTTACGTCGGACTATGAGAGTGACGGAATAGAGAGTGCACTTGTGTACTGTGCCCGCCAATCCGCAGTGGAGCAGCGAGGTGGGTCTATGCTCTAAAAACCTTCGCTCCTCGGTGTGAGAAGGCCTGCACCCAGCAGTGGGACTTTAAAGAGCTGCTACTTACTTAAATACACACACATGGTTACAGATACATACACTCTCTCGCTCTCTCATTCATTCACATACGCACACGCATACGCGCGCGGGCGCACACAGACACACACACACACACACGCACGCACGCACGCGCACACACACACATATACACACACACACACACAAAGGGGCGCGCGCGCACGCGCGCACACACACACACACACACAGTTGTTTGCCTTATTATTTGAGTTGGCTTTACTCTGTTAATTTTTATTTATGTAAATAGACATATTCTGTCATGGCCTTATTTTAACCGTTAAATGTCATAAAAAAATGTCAAAATTGTACGCTGTTTAATAATAAAGAATAAAAAAAATAATAATTTTGTGTTGCAGTGTTTCAATGATAAATAAATATATTTCCTACTGATATATATTTTGTCCTACTGATATGTTTTTTAAGCATCATATTACATTATGATTTAAAGAAACGAGACCCAAGTTTTATAGATCCAGGAAAGGCCTATGATCGAGTGGTGAGGAATGAGCTGTGGTCAACGTTATCAACGTATGGGGTGAGAGGTAATCTGATTCAAGCATTGAAGTATCTCTGTGAGGGTTCTAGTGCTTGTGTCAGAATAAACGAAAGAGGTGTTCGACAGGGATGTGTTGCGTCACCATGGCTGTTCAACCTATTCATGGATAAATGTTTGAAAAATTTAAAACAAACTATGTATGGGTTAAAAATGAATGAATTACTCATCAAATGTTTACAATACGCTGATGATCAAGTAATACTTGCATCATCTACTAACGAGTTACAGGAGATGGTAAATATTATGATTGAAGCTTTGAAAGGGAAAGGAATGAAAGTGAATGTAAACAAAACGAAAGTCATGCTTTTTGAACGAGATGAATCTATGATGGCAATATTGTGATAGATGGGGAACAAGTGGAAGAGGTGAAAGAATTTGTATACTTGGGATCTAAATTTAGAAAAGATGAAACATGTGAAAGTAATATTGAAAGGGGAGTGAATGCAGGGAATATGGTAAATGGTGCAATGCACGCCTTTATGAACAGCCACATGGTGTCTAAAAATGCCAAACTGGCTGTGATGGAGGAGTATTGGTGCCAACACTTATGTATGGTAGTGAAAGTTGAGTGTGGTAGAAGAATCACATAAGTAAAATAAATGCGGTGGAGATGAGAGCATTGAGAAGCATGAGTGGATTAAAACTGAGTGACAGAATAAGAAATAGTGTGATAAGAGAACGTTGTGGTATTAAAGAAGACGCAGTGACTAAAATTGAGAAAGGTATGCTTAGATGGTTTGGGCATGTAGAGAGAATGAATGAAAGGAGACTGACAAAAAGGATTTATGAGTCAAGAGTGAATGCGAAAGTTGGAAGGGGAAGACCGAGGCGAACGTTCCTGGACCAAATCCNGAAGGGGTAGACCAAGGCGAACGCTCCTGGACCAAATCCAGAATGAAAGAAGCGAAGGAGATATGCAAGGATCGTGGCAAGTGGAAGGATGTTGTCTCTGACTACCCCTATGGGAATGAGGCGTGATGCTATGTATGTATGAGGTATGTATAACCTAGGTTCATAAATCCGGATTTACGGAGCAAAATTACAACAATTTAACTGTAAAAGTATGAATTAAAGAACTATTTGATGTGAAACATCAAAACAAAATACATTTTTGTCAGTTTGTATCTGCTTTTTTCGAAACCATATCAATTTTAGAGACTCACTGATAAATTATAGATTCTGAAACCACTACAAACATGCTCAATTTGAATATATTTACAGTAAAAATAGCGTAATTTAAACCCTGTTGTTGTAAACCAATATCAAAACAGAGCAGAACAATAATTATTCCGTACATGTTAATGTAATTCACATAACGTATGCATATGTAATTAATTCTAGCTGTTAGTTAAATTACAGAGTCTATTTAGGTATGAATGAGCTTAGAATCTCAAAGTATTATAAAATATTACCTATCACAATGTTTAAGATAAGTAAAGTGACTTTCTAATTACTGCATTGCACGTGAACATTTTTTTGGGAATATATTATAGATATGGTGAGTTATCCTTAAAAGATAGAGGTATTGCGTCATGGACTTTTTGGTAGATCAATAAAAGAGGTATTATCCCACCATACATTGATTTGTTATATCTCTAATGGATAAGGCAGTGTTTTTAATGAAAGCTTCCAAAGGGCTTTTTTATTACACTTCCAACAATTATCGTTATATTTCAAACAATTTACTCAAAATCTAGACAAGTTATTATACCAAAATGTACCTTATGAATTACTCTATTTATGCTGAAAACGGCATGAAA
This sequence comes from Elymnias hypermnestra, assembly GCA_015832385.1. Taxonomy (NCBI): domain Eukaryota; kingdom Metazoa; phylum Arthropoda; class Insecta; order Lepidoptera; family Nymphalidae; genus Elymnias; species Elymnias hypermnestra. The sequence continues at coordinate 2,363,450 of JACTOM010000917.1, forward strand.
ATCCTTTTAGTAGTTTTGTTTTTATCACTAAAAGATAAACAGATAGTGGTGGCCGAAGACTTTGTTTCATAAATATGTAAAGATTGTATCCGTCGTTAGTTAATTGTATCGTTATATTTCAAACAATTTACACAATATCTAGACAAGTTTTTATACCGGAACATACCTTATTAATTAGTCTATTTATTGTTGATTACGGCATGAAAATACTTTCAGTAGTTTTGAATTTATCGCTAAAAGACAAACTGACAGAGGTGACAGAAGACATTGTTGAAAGGATTATATCCGTCCGAGTAACTTTGCAATTACTGCATTACACGTGAACATTTTTTAGTAATATAAAATAGATATCGTCAGTTAGTCATCCTTAAAAGATAGATGTATTGCGTCATGGACTTTTTTGTAGATCTATAAAAGAGGAATTATCCTACCATACATTGTTTTGTTATATCTCTAATGGATAAGGCAGTGTTTTTAATGAAAGCTTCCAAAGGGCTCTTTTACTCTTCTAACAAGTGTCGTTATATTTCAAACGATTTACTCAAAATCTAGACAAGTTATTATACCAAAATGTACCCTTATGAATTACTCTATTTATGCTGAATACGGCATGAAAATCTATTTAGTAGTTTTAATATTATCGCATACAGACAAACTTTGTTTTATAGGTTGTAACCTCGGATTAACATGTCACTGCCCAATCATTAGCAGTCAATAGTTAATAATCACAAATTAATTCACATCAAGCTAGAAACACCTAGGTTTGTGTTGCACTTATCTAATTAGATGTCGCTTGTAATTAACCTGTCATGTTACCAATATACATACATACATAGCATCACGCCTTATTCCCATAGGNTGTCCGCGACTTTACTTGCTTAGAATTCGGATATCATTAGATACTCTTGTGAAGACACCTCCTCTTAACCAGCCTTTTCTCAGATAGCTGATATTGATTGGAGAAAATCTTTAGATGGAGAGCAATGCTTACCAGGGAATGGAAGACAGAGCCATCCTTCTGTGAAACTGTTATTTCACTGAAGAAGGCATATGAAAGGCAGAGAAGCTCCTTTGACGCACAGTGGGGTCAATTCCCGAAAATCTGGTCAAAAGTCGTAAAATAGAGTTCCAGTAATTCCTAGCCATGCGTTAGGTTGGGTAAGGATCCGTAGGTTGAATTGTAGGCACCAGCGTGCCCCTTTTTCTTATACGTGCCATTGTAGAAAATGAGCGAGTAAATATTCCAACAGGACGCCAAATCTCTAAAAAGCAACCGATTTCATTATAATAAAATGGAATCAGTAGCTGAAAGTAACAAGAAAATTATTATGTAACAGATAATCAATAATAATAGTTCATGCGATGACAATAAACTATTCATTTGTACGAAAATGAACGGGAAATTATTTTTACACTAGAACGATGGTATTTTAGCGGATTAATGACACGTGTGTCTTATAATGTGTAGTTGTAATAAATAGAAACAATCGACAAAATGCATTCGAGCAAATCCATCTATAGCTCCATCTATTGGCGTGAGACAGAGTTTGGAATAGTGGCAGTCCGGCGGGAGTCTCTCGGCAGTTGTCAAGTGGCGCTCGACCGGAGCGATCTACTGTTGGAAATGTCGCGTTCCTAGCTATTGTTATTAATGAGTTTGTGTAAAGTGAATTAATAAAGTGTTTGATTGCACCAACATTACCCACGAAAGCCCACAGTATAAGAAATTAAATTATGGATCCCATTAATGACGATGTCGGCTGAGAACCCTGCGCCCTTATGCTTTACTTCCTTCTCTTATACTCCGACATAATTATATTTATACTAGCAGACCCGACAGATTTCGTCCTGTCAAAATGGTTTGGAATGTGGCAGATTACAGTTTTACGAATGATTTTCGAAATGAAATGACAGCAGTACTAAATATCTATAGCTCTTAAATTTTTGTGACTATTCAATTTGGTCGAGTTGTCACTATTCAGTTGATTTTGTACTTTGTGCAGCGGTAATAAAGGGCAAATTGACTCTTTGACGTTAGGAACACACCTAAATTGCTTAGACAATAGTTAATACTTGTAATTTAATATGAACTTTATTGAATAGTAATAAAAGTCAAATTGACTCTACATTTTAGTTAGAAAACGTTTGTATAGGAAACAGAAAAGGGCTGTTTTTAGGGTTTTCCCCTGCAATTATTCGTCCTTATATCGCCGTAAAAACCATCCTTGGACTTCAAATAACATTTTAAAAAAAGAATTGTCAAAATTGACCCAGGCGTTGTTGAGTTATGTTCTTACCAACACATTTTGCGATTTATTTTTATATAATATAATAATAAATCGCAATAGATACTCTTCGCATGATGATGTATTTATTTCAATATCAACCAATTGTATGTTTCACCAAAATATAACTCCCGAGTACTGACTTTCAGACAAGTTTAAAATCTTTTTCGAATTTTGGCCAGCTTTTTGGAATTGGCCCCACTATGCGACGCAGGTTGGGGGGTAAGAGGCGTACAATTTCGCTTCTCCTGCCTCTTTGTTAGGTCTCCCAGAGGAATCTTCTGAAGTATCGTATTTAAGTTGGTTCTACCGATCCTCTGGTGTTCCACTAAAGGATGAGAAGGGCATTCCTGGGTTTTAATGGTTGTTTTTGTTAGCCAGCGAGTCCCACACTCCCGATAAGATTTTAGTTCTGATCGGGATGTGTAAAGGCATTTTCCAGCGTCATCAAGAAAAAAATGATAGCTGGTATTATAATTCAAGAGCCAATTGAGCTACACCCGGTTTACCAGTGGCAACTATAATAATAATATAGTGGGTTCGCTTTGTATCAGTGTACACAAAGGGATGTTAATAAGGTACTGTATTACTCCAAGATGCCAAACACGAGTAAATTTGCATCCAATCCACACAAGAAGTGTCTGAGTATACCTTAAATTAGATTTGATAGCTTGAGTGTTAATTTCTCTGGTTAGTTTCAGTTAAGATTACTGTGCAATGACGTTGGCGTTTAAAGCTTACGTGTTAATTAACACTTCGTTAGCTATGTTTGAATAATGCAGCGTACCTTATCACTTTAGACTGGTAATTGTATATAGTAATATTCATTAGTAATTCACTATTTTGTACATATACAGTAGTCATTTATGAGCCAAAAGAGGAATATACTTATTAGATTGCCCATGTCTACCTTTGCTGACGTAATTGCCCATGGCGACTACTGGGTGACATGGGTCTATAGTTCTGTTACAACACGGGCAATGAAAAACGTAACCATCTCTTTTTTAAAGTTATAATGTGTATTATCCGTTTCGTTTCTCGGTAACTGTCTTAACAAAATATACGTAGAGGTAACACCAGACAATAAAAAAACAAAATATTACAGTTACAAAGTGACCGTTACTAACGGTGCGTATGTGGAGTCGAATTTTTTGTGATAGTTTATGAACTGTAAATGTTTATTAGTGATTAGTTGTGTTTTTGATTATATAAACGTTTTGAATAACAATGAAAACCCTAGAGGTAAGGCTTAATTTTGAAGATATGAGCCTATAAATACAAGACGGACTTTTTTCACTATCCCAAAGTTTAGCGCAACATGACGCTACACTAGGGTCTTAATTTAATATTCCAAAGGTTACATTGCATAGTTTAAATATTAGCAAACATAAAAATCATAAGATTTGGTACTCTTTCGTGAACGTTTAAGTGCCAAGAGCCACTTTAGCGTCATTCAACACGCGGGGCAAAAATCGCAATCGACGCAAAAACGTGGGGCCGGGGCAAGCGACGGTTATTTCCGTTAAAAAGCGTGGGCAAATGAATAACGCGGCCGGACAAGCGAATCGATAATGAATATGCTGTGAGTGACTAATACGGGAGTAATTTACAATATAAGCTGGAGGTAGTATACTGTAATTATTGAGTTGGAAGAGGGGTATATAGTAGTAATTGATAGACTGGGAGAGTGGTACGTAATTCTAAAGTAGTAATTTATAAGCTGTGAGAGAAGTTACAGTAATAATTTATGTGATGGGAGAGGAATAAGGGGGTACAATTATATATTTTTGAATTTACATATTAACATATATATATGTCGGAGAAGAGAGAACAGAGAAGCATAAAGCACAGGGGCGTGGCGTTCTCCGCCGACATCGTTATTAATTGGATCCATTATTTAATTTCTTATTCTGTGGGCGTTCGTGGGTAATGTTGGTGCAATCAAACATTGTATTAATTAACTCGGATTATAATGTTCAATCATTTAATGTTCCCGATATCAATTTACACAAACTCATTAACACTAATAGCTAGGAACGCGACAATTCCAAAAGTAGACTACACCGGTCGAGCGCTACTCGACAATTGCCGAGTGACTCCCGCTAGACTGCCACCATTGACTCTGTCCACGCCGATAGATGGCGCCAGCTTTTCACAGAAATCTGCCCTCCGACATATAAATAAAATAAATAAATACATCTAAAGAATAGATACATTTAAAGATATATAATACATTTTTATCCATGCCCGTATATTAATGTGATAAGGAGAGATAGTGCTCCACTACACGTTTCTTGAATGTGGAGATACTTTGGCACTGGCGAATTTTGACAGGAGGCGCGTTCCAGAGGTTAATTGCACAAATCGTAAAGGATTTATGGAAAAATTTTGTTTTACAGTATTTTAACTGTAGCGCCAATTCTTCAGCACGGTGTGCATTAAACGTAAACTCGAGTTTATCTTTCAGATAACGCGGAGTTTTTGGGTTGAACAACACACAGTACAGAAGACTGAGAATGTGCAAGTACCGGCGAAGTCTGATTGGAAGCCACTTGAGCTTTGAACGAACTTCTGATATATGGTCATATTTGCGCAAGCCAAATATAAACCGAATGGTGGTGTTTTGAAGTCGCTCAAGTTTATTCAACTGCTCCTCGGCGAGATCTGGGAAGCTTGCGTCAGCGTAGTCGAGAATACTGAGAAGTAGTGACTGTGCTAACATAATTTTGGTGGGAATGGGCAAGAATCCTTGCAGGCGGCGTAGGGACTTCATAGCACCAAAAAACGAAGGCCTTAGTAGCGATCCGCCTTCATCTGAACAAGTGGCTGGGCAGAGAGCACGGATCGCTCCCAACCAAACTGATGGCTTTGAACCGTCGGCCAGATGTCACGAGTGTTGTGCCTCGTCAGACACAGCACACCACACTGAGGCAAAATGTCCTGCTTAGGGTTCTCAGCGACTCATTATGACGTCGCTAATCGGCACAGATATCTCACTGCCGAGTAATATAGGTAGAATACTCATCAGTGAGCAGGCCTGGAGAGCGGTTGCCTCTTTTTGCGAGACCGTCATCTCGCTTAACAAGGCACGACAAAGGGAGAGGGTAAATGACGCTCACCCTGGAAGAAGGAGAGTAAGAAACAGGAGGAGGAGGTTCATACAACTCGTTCCCCCTGTAGAAAATTTGTAAGCCTGGTATAACCGAGGGGCTCCCCACTCATGGTTGACGATGGTCCCGTTGGGTTTTAGAGGGTATTGCGAGTTCTTCCCACTCGCGGAGTCCCACACTCCCGATGCCACAGTCGGGGTGCGTAAATGCATTTCCCAGGGACAAAAAAGTTTGTATTTGAATGGAACATGTTTTCTTAAGTATACAAAAATAACTTTAAGTTGATACAGAGATCTTATGACCTACATTTTGCTGTAAATATATTACAAAACCAGTGGAGTCTTGAATTATACGAATGTAGTATGAAATAAACGGTAAAAGGAAAATTTATTACCTGCGGTAAATCTACCGGGCTTATAATGAATTGGAGAGATACTTGAACGTTACGTCTTTGTATATAAATGAAAATTACGATGTGATTACAAAATTTTGATAGTTGTATTCTTTGATATGATTGGTGGGGGTTTCGGTCATGGCTAGGTATTACCTGTGTCTAATACCGCCACACCCAGTCATCGTTGAGAACTCAGCTCTCGAAATTGTTAACGAGTACACATACCTGGGACATAAGTCCAGCTAGGTAGGTCTAATTTCGAGAAGGAGGTCAACCGCCGAATCCAACTCGGTTGGGCGGCGTTCGGGAAACTACGCCAGATATTTTTGTCCGATATCCCTCAGTGCCTGAAGACCAAAGTCTTCGAACAGTGCGTGTTGCCAGTGATGACCTACGGTTCTGAGACCTGGTCGCTGATTATGGGTCTCATGCGAAAGCTCAGAGTCACTCAGCGTGCGATGGAGAGTAGTAGAACTAAAGTGACCGACATAGTCCTACGTATCGCGAACCTGAAGTGGCAATGGACGGGGCACATAGTCCGAAGGACCGATGGACGTTGGGGGGCTGAAGGTGCTAGAGTGGCGACCCCGCACCGGACGGCGCAGTGTAGGCAGACCCCCCATAAGGTGGACCGATGATATAAAGAGGGTCGCCGGTAGCCGCTGGAGCCAGGCGGCGCAAGATCGGGCCTTGTGGACGTCATTACGTGAGACCTATGTCCAGCAGTGGACGTCCATCTGTTGAAGCGACGACGACGAAGAGTGTATGCTCTCTCAAAATGAAGCAATTAACCCCGTCTTTGTATGGACAAAGGTAATCGAGAAAAAGTTTCATGTACAATATCAAGTTATCTACACTAATATTATAAAGAAGAAAGATTTGTATTTTTGTATGTAACGAATAAACTCAAAAAATACTGGACGATTCTAATAATTCTTTTTTCATTAGAAAGCTACATTATCACTGAGTAACATAGGCTATATTTAGTACTAGATTACGATAGAAATCTTTAGAAACTCCTATTAAAACCAACCGAAGCCATAAAATGTCTTTTATCGCATACGCTGTGAAGAGTATTAATGATAGGACAAAAAAATGTTCGACAATATTATAGAATATATCAATATCTACAAAAAACTTTGCGAGACCATATGTCTTATTATTGTAGTTACGTCACTATGACTCCTTTTTTACATTTAACAAATTGATAGAAATGCCGATCAAATTCAGACCGTGTTATCCATACCATTTATAATTTTTTATCCAAATAAATTAATTTAATATTCAAGACTGTCTCAGTACCTGATGATTACTTTTTGAATTATTGAAATCGGATATTCCATTCAAAAGATATCATGAAATTAAAATTAAAATACAGGCCGGCGGCGGCCGCCACGCAGCGCATCTAACTCGACGAGAGAGGGGCAGTGCGGGAGAAGTACTAGCTATCTACGTAGTTTTAGTATTAGGAATCACACTTTTCCTTAATATTTGTCAATTCATGGTTGTTTTAATTATCATGCTTATAACTTAAATATCTGTACCTATTTATGTCTACCCGTACGAAGCCGGAACGAGTCGCTAGTACAATATAAAGTACATATTTTAACCTCTCGATCTGAAGTAGACTATATTGCTAATGTATTGAAACTCATGCTTTCTTCACTGAAAAGCCTTTTAACTGTGAAGCTGGAGACTGTTTAAAACACTCGAAATGCTATGACAAAGTAAGGTAGACCTTTGACAAATTGCTGTCTTTGAAGTAGACATTGTTTATCCCCGTATTGGATTTTTTCATTGCTTCACTGTTGCAGTGTTTAAAATGATTTACTGAACACAGGAAAAGATATAAGACACTATATACTTCTTTTATTTTAAAGCTAAAATAATTAATAGCTAGGCCTCTCTGACATGAAGTGACCCAAAACTAGTATATAGGCTGTAAAGATTTATGTTTCATCTAGAGAAGCGATTTAAACATGCAAATTAAACCGCCCGGGTTATTTAGAAAGGTACGATTTGTTGTTTATTCACTAAATATTTTATAACCTGTTTAGATGAAGGTTCGACTTCAAACTTTTGTATTTAAATGTAAACCTTTAAAGCATTGTAACGAGGGTTGTCATGTTGACACACATGAAGGCATATATTTGTTTCATAAATGACGTGAAAATATAAGAGTATCTCGTTTTATAGAGCAAGATTGCTAAAGCTCATCACAAAAAATTTCACCATCACGTGAATCCTGAAGCTGCTAAACTTCTGGATATCAAACAAATAAAGGAAGACTTAAAGAACGAAACTTCTTGAGTAGTGAAAGAGCAATGACACAATATAGTGTATTTTAAACAAGATCTCAAGAACAGAGTGAGTTTATAAACATTAACGTAAACTAAGCATGGACATAGGACTTTAGTTAAATTTAAGGTATAATAGGTCAATGTATTATAACTCATTAATCTATAAGATTCATTTATGATGAATATGAGATGACTATGGGGCTCGAAAGAAGACGCAGAGTCACTCGTGTCGGATTCCCGTTACATCGGACTATGAGAGTGAAGGAATAGAGAGTGCACTTGTATACTATGCCTGCTAATCTGCAGTGGAGCAGCGTGATGGGTCTATGTTCTAAAAACCCTCGCTCCCCGGAGTGAGGAGGCCTGTGCCCAGCAGTGGGACGTTAATGGGCTGCTACTTACTTTTAACATTTTTAATCTAAATATATTAAGAATAAGGGATATCCAATAGCAAATCATTCAGTATAATGACAATTAAAATAAATCATAAAATGTTCAAGAAAAATAGCTTCCGGTATAATGACATATTTAGTATCATGACCAACAAACAATGAAACTTAGTCAAATCGACATATAAATTTGTCGTTACACATTCTTAAATAATTATATTGTTCTAAGTCTCATGTCTCGTATCTTTTGTAACAAAAGTTGTGAAGAATTACATATATAAACTTAAATTTAGAACTATATACTTAATTAAGGTAAGAAAGAGACTAGTAATGTCCCTTTGCTGGACAAAGGCTTCCTAATCCATAGGAGGAAATTTTTTTGGATCTATATATTCCCGAGTAACTCCAGGGTTCGCCATAGCTCGAGCCACCTTTGCACGTCTAGGACCAGTGTGGCAATCGCGGAAACTGACCTGAAGAAATAAACTTAAAATCTTCGGGTCCAATGTTAATATGGGTGCGAAACGTGGAAGGTCACCAAGGACATCTCGCGCCAAATCCAAGTCTGCGTCAACCGGTGTTTGCGTCGCATTCTCGGAATATACTGGCCTAATAATCTCTAACGAAGANAGCAGTATTACATCAAAGCGCGACCTTGATGCCGAAATAAATTTTAAAAATTGGTGCTGCCTCTGTGGCATATGGCAAGCTACGGCCTAAAGTATTCCGGTCGCATGACTTAAAAGTGGCAACAAAGGTTTCTATTTATAGAGCGATTGTAGTGCCGAACTTATTATATTCCTCCGAGACCTGGTGTTTGTACCGGAGGCATATTCGTACACTCGACCGATTTCTGACGTACATTTCTGACGTACCTCTGAGCTCCTACTATCATACGTAGGCACTTATTCGGCTGGACCTGCAGCCTACTTCTCTGGTACCCTGAGCAGAAAGAGTACCAGGCAGGAGCCGCATACGTCATTCTGAAGCGGACGTAGGCTCCGTAGACCTTCAGTTTGGCTTTTATTGGGAGACTTGAGGTAAAAAGCGGCCACAGCAGCGACCGAGCCGCCGCAGCCTGCCCCACGGCGTGAGTCACCGTGTCCGCCAGGCGAAGCATGCGATCAATGCGGCACCCCAAGTAGCGTAAAACGCCTCGCACCGGAAAACGCAGCGTCAGCAGACCCCCTACCAGAGGGACTGATGTTATCAGGCGGGTCGCCGGCAGCCGCTGGATACAAGCGGCGCAAGATCAGACCTTTGTCCAGCAGTGGACGTCCATCGGTTGAAACGACGATGAGGACGAATCTATAAGGTTAGTAATCTTATTAAAATGATTTGTTACATTAAAGTAAATTTTTCAATATTAACAATTTCATTCTATTTTATTTGTATTTCACATAATTTACTCATTACATTGAAATCCGAGATTACAAAAGAATTCGTCATCAAACCGGAATTATTGATAGCACTGAATTTACACTTAATATAACCAGTTTCATGACATTATAAAATAATGAAAATGCATCTTAAAATAATAAGAAGTTTAGAGTATTATGAAAATACAAATAAGTATTAAGAATCATAACTTTCACTAACACGACAAATTCTAAAAATGTTAACATTATGTCTTATTTCAATACAAAATAATAAGACAATATTAATCTAAATATATTAAGAATAACGGATATCCAATAGCAAATCATTTAGCATAATGACAATTAAAATAAATAATAAAATATTCAAGAAAAACAGCTTCCGGTATAATGACATATTTAGTATCATGACTAACAAACAATGAAACTTAGTCAAATCGACATATTAATTTGTCATTTCACATTCTTAAATAATTATATTGTTCTAAGTCTCATGTCTCGTATCTTTTTTAATAAATGTTGTGAAGAATTACATACATAAACTTAAATTTAGAACTATATACTTAATTAAGGTAAGAAAGAGCCTAGCAATGTCCCTTTGCTGGGCAAAAGCTTCCTAATCCATAGGAGGAAATTTTTTTGGAGCTATGTATTCCCGAGTAACTCCAGGGTTCGCCAAAGCCCGGGCCACCTTCGCACGTCTAGGACCAGTGTGGCAATCGCGGAAACTGACCTGAAGAAATAAACTTAAAATCTTCGGGTCCAATGTTAATATGGGTGCGAAACGTGGAAGGTCACCAAGGACATCTCGCGCCAAATCCAAGTCTGCGTCAACCGGTGTTTGCGTCGCATTCTCGGAATATACTGGCCTAATAATCTCTAACGAAGATCTCCTAGAGAAATGCTGAACACCAGATTGATCGAACACTAGATCAAACGGCGAAAGTGGAGATGGATCGGCCATACGCTACGTAGGGATTCCAATCATATCCCCAAGCAAGCTTTGGAATGGAATCCTAAAGGCAGAAGGAAGCTTGGTCGGCCCCGACAGACTTGGCGCCATTCAGTACTGGCAGAGGCGGGGAACATTGGATGGAAAATTACTGTGGACGCCCTATTTCCCACCTAGGGGATATAGGACAATAATCATTAATCATCACCTCCAGGGTTAGGCAGATTTCCTCACGAGATTTTCCTTCAACATAAAGCATTATATCCGATTTTAACAAAAATGTCACGCAAGTAGTTTTATAATGAAAAGCTTAGCTGTCTACTCAGGACATGATAAATCTCTGAAAGGCCATCACGTCTTACTTTAATTTAATTTGAATTTAAGAATGAAATCCAGGTAATAACAAAAATACTGCATTTAATACGTAATACCATCGATATAAAAACACAATGGACAATGGACAATATATAAAATAAGCGAGATTGAAAATTGGCAGAAATTAAAGAAAACATCGTTGCAATATTGCCTGACGATGATAATAAAGCAGAAATAATGACGTAACGGAATATGTGGAGTGATTTAAGGACAAGAAAATCTAAAAAAAATTACGTAAAATGGAAACTTAAATGTGATGAAATAAAGATTGAATATATTCAAAATATAACGGGCGTAACTAAAAACGATTATTGCTTATAGATTCTTCTTTTTGTTCTTCTTTTATTGGTTTTCAAGTCTGACAAATACTCATTTGCTCATACGCCACTTCGACAATACGTAAATTTATACACGTCGGAGTGCAATAGTCCGTGGAACTCTGGCGCCATCTGTCTATCGGCGTGGGGCAGAGTTAATAAGTGGCAGTCCGGTGTGTATCTCTCGCCAGTTCTCTGGTGACGACCCGCCGGTGCGGTCGACTTTTGAAACTGTCGCGTTCCTAACTATTATAGTTAATGAGTTTGTGTAAATTGATTTCGGGAACATTAAGTGATTGAACATTATAATGTGAGTTAATTAATGAAGTGTTTGATTGCACCAACATTACCCACCAACGCCCACAGTATGGAAATTGAATTATTGATGCCATTAATGACGATGTCGGCTCTATGCTTTATGCTTCCTTTCTCTCTTATTCTCTAACATACATAACTAGCGATCCACTATAATTAGTTTTGAGAGTTTTGTTTTCGTTGACTTACCAGACATGAAACTTGTCTATGATAATTGGTTTCAGAACAAGTTGTTATTGATTAAATATTATAATTTCAAACTATATTCTGCCTGTCTCCTGAATTATAATAGATTATATTTCAAGGCGTAACACCATCTGGACCACTTCCCTAAATTAAAATCGGGTTTTTAAGGTTATTTATATTCGTAAATAGATAGATAGAGAGAATACACTTTATTTTACACCTCATATAGTTACAAAGTTTTTTTTTTATTGCTGACAGATTAGCGCTTGACTGTGATCTCACCTGATGGTAAGTGATGATACAGTCTAAGATGGAAGCGCGCTAATTTGTTAAGAGGCGATATACCCCTTACGGTTTCTACACAATATCGTACCGGAACACAAATTTCTTTGTTTGGCAGTACATTTTTGCTGGTAGGGTGGTAACTAGCCACGACCGAAGCCTCCCACCAGACTCAGACAAATTAGAAAATACAATTTCCTAAATTCGTCCTACCGGGGATCGATCCCGGGACCTCCGCTAGCAAAGCGAATACTCGCACCGCTGCGCTAGCGAGGCCGTCGAAACAGAAGTAGAGATTGTTTTGTTACAAAAAAGAGTAGGTGGTTTAAATTGTATAATACAAAAAAATACATATAAGAGTCAAGAATCATGACTAACGAAAAAATATCATGAATGATCATCAACATAAATTAACAACATGACAATATTAATCTAAATATATTACGAATCATGGACATCAAGAAGCAAATTAAATTAGTGTCATAACACATAAATTTTAAAATGTCAAAGAAACATAACATCCGGTATCATGACATATTAGTATCATGACTAACAAATAACATAGTCAAATTGACAATTTAATATATCGTCACACATTTTAAAATGATAATTTTGTTGATTTTATAGTATTTTTATTAATTGCTACATTGGCACAATAATAATACATGAAATATATACAATAACTTTATTAAAGGATACAAAAAGGCGGCCTTATCACTAAGTAACTGTCTCTGCCAGGCGACCTTAGGATTAGAGAAATGTTGTTACGAAAAAAGGTCACGAGGTTTTTAAATATATTCAAATATTTTTCCTCTCTCATCATCAACGGTAGCTTGTTCCATAATTCTATCCCCTATACCGCAAATAATTGCCCAAAGAACATAGTTTTATTGAGAATGATATTTAGTTTAAGGGACGACCTTAAAACATTCTCTCAGAATTATTACAAAAACTGGAGCGGCAGCGCAGAGGAGGCCACCGTCCATGTGGCGCGGGGGGAATTGGAATACGAGTAGAGTGAATGGAATTTATAGGCGGTTAGATATAAGGAAGAAGAAGGAAGAAGGAGAATTTAGCGTAGGTGGCCGCGTAAGGGGTGATACTAACGAAGGGAAGAAAGGAATCGCGTGCACTAACCTGGAGTGTCAGGCTCTTTTACCCCTTCCCGAAGTAGGGCTGTGCACGGGTGTGGTTGCGGCGGCGAAAAGCACTATCACAACACTACACGGCCAACGGCTCACTCCTTCTATAGTTCATGCGGTTCGTGTATCTTCTAGGCGAAGATACGAGCGAAGTTCTTTGCGGTAGGCGAAACACACCTTGTCGCGGCGAAAGCGTAAGCGGGTATATGCACGCGAGGGACAAGGTAGGGTTCTTTGGGAAAAGGAAACATTTTTACGAGGCACCGTCAAGATTGAACCAAAAAACTGCCGAAAATGGCGTCACCAAAAACAAAATGCTCTTTAAGATAAGCTGCGGCATCAGGATAAAATAACACAGAGTACAAAAGGTAGGCACTATGCAAATTCCAGCTAAATAGCTCAGAGTCGCTCAGCGTGCGATGGAGAGGGCTATGCTCGGAATTTCTCTACGTGATCAAATCAGAAATGAAGAGATGCTGGAGTGGCGACCCCGCACCGGGCGGCGCAGTGTAGGGAGACCCCCCACAAGGTGGACCGACGACATAAAGAGGGTCGCCGGTAGCCGCTGGAGCCAGGCGGCGCAAGATCGGGCCTTGTGGACATCATTACGTGAGACCTATACCTATGTCCAGCAGTGGACGTCCATCGGTTGAAGCGACGAGACACATTAACAAAAAGACCTGTTAAAGACACACCAAGTTTTTTTTTTTCTTTTATAATCCTTTTCCGTTAATAGAACTTTTAGATAATGAATTTCAGTTCCAATGTGGAAAAGGTTGAAAAATTTTCTATAAATATAATTAAATTTAAGTGTTTGCAATAATTTATTCAAAGGATACTCTTTTGGGTCGATCAAATACTCAAGAACAAAGGAATGTTTAATAATGTACAAATTTAGCGGAATCTGGAGGGAAAATGGCCTTCATCAAGATGGTCTGAGAAATGGCGGGGGTTTTTTTCCCTCTGTTTTTCCGGCGGTATTTAAACGATGAAAGGTTTGTTTGAGACGATATCTTTGCTGTAATTTTTATTCGTTTAATTCTGAATAAATTTGAATGACGACAAGTATTTTGATGGGCGAAATGAAAGGCACTTTATTATAATCAATAGTGATTGTCATAACGGGTTCTCTTTCGTTTAATTTTGTAAAGAGTATTTAATGTAATCACTTTTTTAACGTTGTATCACCATTTTTCCAGGTAAGACAACGTCCTAGGATACACTGGTACGTCAAAATTGGGGTGTGGTTGTGTTATTAACACGGCCATTTGTTATATGTTAATGCGTCTCGTAACGGGGCTTCCCCCTCCACAGAGCTCGATGTGTTACAGAGCTTACTTTACGCTATAAATTCTTTGATCCTTTAGCTATCTAATGGTGCAATTGAATTTCGGATGGAGGTGATAGATATGTAACTACAACACTAAACTGTATTCCTCGATTTATCATACGTTGCTTTGAATTGCCTCCCTATAGATGCAATTTTACAGACGTATTCACGTCAAAAAGCAAGTAGCAGTCTATTAACGTCCCATTGCACACAGGCCTAACTTATTTTTAGCAATTTAAGTCAAACTTAATCCGGGAGAAGTTTTACTCAACTAGATTGCTTTGAAAGATTTTCTAATAGTATTTAATCGATTACAAACGGAGAATATTAAAATAAAATACTTTAAAAACGTTTTCTAGTAATTCTTAAGATTAATAAATGCATTTAACTTAGACTGGAAGCAATTGTAGGTATCCAAAAACACTTGAAACGAAGTTAAAGTCTCCATTGTTACAACAGCTTCAAAGTCGATCACAAAACCATATTTCTCCTATAAATATATATATTTGTCGGAGTGCAAGAGTCTGTGGATCGCTGGTCCGTGTGTAATAGTCTGTGGAACGCTGGCGCCATCTGTGTATCGGCAAGGGGGCAGAGTCAATAAGTAGCAGTCCGGCGAGTCTCTCAGCAGTTTTCGAATGGCGGTCGGCCGGAGTGGTCGACTATTGAAACTGTCGCGTTCCTATCTATTATTGTTAATGACTTTGTTTAAATTTATATTGAGAACATTAAGTGATTAAACATTATAATTCGAGTTAATTAACAAAGTGTTTGATTGCACCAATATTACCCACGAACGTCCACAGAATAAGAAATTAAATAATGGATCCCATTAATGACGACGTCGGCGGAGAGCCCTACGCCCATGTGCTTAATCTGTACATGAATGACCTAATCGAGGTGCTGAGTGGCACTGTTGTTGGCTGCCATATTGACGGAATCAGTTTCAATAATTTAAGTTACGCAGATGACATGGTGTTGCTCAGCCCCTCGATAAAAGGTCTTCGTAAGTTAGTTTCAATTTGCGAAGAATATGCCCTACGTCATGGCCTCAAATACAATGTATGCAAAGCGGAATTACTCATATTTCGTTATGGTAGGGGTCCGGAGAGAGTACCCCCACTGCTGTTAAATGGTTCACCGGTTCAGGAAGTGCAGCGGTTTCGGTATCTCGGACACATCTTGACGGGATGTCTGAGTGATGACTTGAATATGGAGTGGGAACGACGCTCGTTGGCTACAGGCTGTAATATGCTTGCTCGCCGTTTTGCAAGGTGCTCTGCTGGGGTTAAGGTTACTTTTTTCAAAGCCTACTGCACCAGCTTCTATACTTCACAGTTATGGCTACGGTATTCCAAAAAGGCCTTAACACCCTCAGAGTACAATACAACAAGGCCCTTCGCATCCTACTACGAATGCCAAGGTTTTGCAGTGCTTCAGCTATGTTTGCCGGCGAAGGCGTTTCCGACTTCTATGCGATCATACGCAAAAAAATCGCTGGCTTTTGAGAGACGGTTCGAAATTGCGAGAACAGTCTCATTAAAACCGTTGCTCATGCATCCCCCCATAATGTGTTCTTTCGTGCCTGGTTGAGTATGCACCATGCACATTATGCTGAGCTGGAAACCCTTTCGAGGTGGTGTTACAGACAGTAATGCTGTTTATGATAATGCTGTTTGTTACACCATCATTGAATAAATGCTTTTTTCTTTCTTTCTTTCACCAGACGAGGAATATAAAATAGCGACTTTCTATTTGAAATTTAATAATTTTTAATTTTAATTTTTTAATTTTGCATTAATTTATTGATTTTAATTTTGACATTTATGACTTTATTCATCAACTTTTATTTGTGTCTCATAATTGAAAACTAAATTTAATTTGATTTTGTTTAATTGTTAAACCTCTCTTGTGTTTATCTGTACATTTTATTTCATTCATTCATTTATTTTGGTTATGTAAATTCTGTGGGTCTTAACCTGAAATAATATTTCTCCGTTCTCTCTTATTCTCCGACATATAAGGTAAGTAGCAGCCCATTAACGTCCCACTGCTGGGCACAGGCCTCCTCACTCATATGAGAGAGGGTTTTTAGAGCATAGACCCACCACGCTGCTCCACTGCGGATTGGCAGGCATAGTACACAAGTGTACTCTCTATTCCTTCACTCTCATAGCCCGATGTGACGGTAATCCGACACAACCGGAGAGAGATCAGGCGCAGGACCGACGGCTTAACGTGCTCTCCGAGGCACGGGGGTGGATCACACCGCCAACTTCCCAACTTCGGGCAAATATTGAGAAAATCTTAATAGAAAACTCAATATCGATTTTTAACTGGCCCGACCCGGGACTCGAACCCAGGACCTCATGTCTGTAGTCGAACATGCTAACCACTAGACCATTGGTCTAGTGGTTAGCATAGGCAGTCCGACATATATACTATTATAATGTTAAAAAGTCACGTATACAGTAAACTGTATACAAATGTTATTTGCTTTCCAACATTGTATTTTACTGAGACGAGATTAACACA
This sequence comes from Elymnias hypermnestra, assembly GCA_015832385.1. NCBI lineage: Eukaryota > Metazoa > Arthropoda > Insecta > Lepidoptera > Nymphalidae > Elymnias > Elymnias hypermnestra. The sequence continues at coordinate 2,380,738 of JACTOM010000917.1, forward strand.
ATTAGCCCAGCGTAATGCGGGCTTATTGTGGACTTACTTGGAACAATGCATGCAGAGCCGTGTCTTTATTCAATTTTGCGGACGAAATAATATACGTTATACAAATGGGAACAATTGCGTTCTTCAAAACGAATTATCTTTCGACGTTATTCGGGTTACTTTTACGATTTAAAGGATTACTTAGACAACCTTATAAAACGTTCACAAATGTGAGAATATAGGTGCGGACTACAAATGTTATGACTATATTGATGCGGGCTACAAATGCTTTGGGGATATTAGCGTGGGCCACAAATGTTATGAGAATATGGTCCCGGGCTACAAATGTTATGACTATATTGATGCGGGCTACAAATATTTTGGAGATATTAGTGTGGGTCACAAATGTTATGAGAATATAGGTGTGGACTACACATGTTTTGGGGATGTTAATGAGGTCTCTAAATGTTATGAAGATATTAAAGTGGGCAACAAATGTTATGAGGTTATTGGCCCGGGCTACAAATCTTATGAGAATATCGGTGCGGATTACAAATGTTATGACTATATTGATGCGGGCTACAGTTTTGGGGATATTAGTGTGGGCCACAAATGTTATGAGAATATTGGTCCGGGCTACAAATCCTTTGAGATAATAGGAGCGGACTACAAATGTTATGACTATATTGATGCGGGCTACAAATATTTTGGAGATATTAGTGTGGGCCACAAATGTTATGAGAATATAGGTGCGGACTACAAATGTTTTGGGGATATTAGTGAAGTCTCTAAATGTTATGAAGATATTAAAGTGGGCAACAAATGTTATGAGGTTATTGGCCCGGGCTACAAATCTTATGAGAATATCGGTGCGGATTACAAATGTTATGACTATATTGATGCGAGCTACAGTTTTGGGGATATTAGTGTGGGCCACAAATGTTATGAGAATATTGGCCCGGGCTACAAATCCTTTGAGATAATAGGAGTGGACTACAAATGTTATGACTATATTGATGCGGGCTACAAATATTTTGGAGGTATTAGTGTGGGCCACAAATGTTATGAGAATATAGGTGCGGACTACAAATGTTTTGGAGATATTAGTGAGGTCTCTAAATGTTATGAAGATATTAAAGTGGACAACAAATGTTATCAGAATATTGGCGTGGCCCACAAATGTTATGAGAATATTGGAGCGGACTACAAATGTTATGACTTTAATGATGCGCACTACAAATGTTTTGGGGATATAAGTGCAGTCTACAAATATTATGAAGATATTAGGGTGGGCCACAATTGTTATGAGAATATTGGTGCGGACCACAAATGTTTTGGAGATATAAGTGCAGTCTACAAATATTATGAGGATATTAGTGTGGGCCACAAATGTTATGAGAATATTGGTGCGGGCCGCAAATGTTATGAGGACATAGGTGCGGGATAAAAATGTAATGAGGATATTGGCGTCGACTACAAATGTTATAACTATATTGATGCGCACTACAAATGTTTTGGGAATATTACTGAGGTCTCTAAATGTAATGAGATTATTAAAGTGGGCAAAAATGTAATGAGAATATTGGCGTGACCCACAAATGTTATGAGAATATAGGTGCGGACTACAAATGTTATGACTATATTGATGCGGGCTACAAATGCTTTGAAGATATTAAATCAAATCAAAATATTCTTTATTCAAGTAGGCTCAAAAGGCACTTTTGAATCGTCAGTAGTCTGTCCGTCTGTCCTGTCTGTTGTGATTCCGCTGAGAAGAAGCCGGCAAGAAACTCAACGGTTACTCCTTTAAACATAGCTTTTTTGTAGGTTACAATGTGTTTAGCTTTCATATGCAACTGGAATTAGTGTGGGCCGCAAATGTTATGAGAATATTGGCCCGGGCTACAAATCCTTTGAGATAATAGGAGCGGACTACAAATATTATGACTATATTGATGCGGGCTATACATATTTTGGAGATATTAGTGTGGGCCACAAATGTTATGAGAATATAGGTGCGGACTACAAATGTTTTGGGGATATTAGTGAGGTCTCTAAATTATTAAAGGAGATTATTAAAGTGGGCAAAAATGTAATGAGAATATTGGCGTGACCCACAAATATTATGACAATATAGGTGCGGACTACAAATGTTATGACTATATTGATGCGGGCTACAAATGTTTTGGGGATATTAGTGTGGGCCACAAATGTTATAAAGAAGTTGGTGCGTGTCTCAAATGTTACGAGGACATTGTATGGGATAAAAATGTTATGAAGAAATTGGTGTTGGCTACAAATGTTACACTGTTATAACAAATAATGTTTGATGGCTATTTTAACTAGTATAAACTATATTTTAGTCATCACATTCTTAATTTTCCAGTGATTGTGAATATATAAGGATTATTATGATGCAATTAAAACAATATATATGTTAAGTTTTATAATGACTTTTATTTGCATTGTATGATTATATGTGCAATCACAATATTACAGGTGTCAGCAAATCCCAGAGGTCAAAACAGTCAGTCAAATGACCAATATCAACCGCAGTCCCTCAGCGAGCGTGCAATCTTAATTACATGTCACGTGCGGAACGCGATAAACGATTTTGTCATGTGCAATACAACCTTAAAAGCCTTTTTTAAGCTGGAAATATTATGATTGACAAGTATTAATTGCATTTATAACGCATATGAATCATTAACTACAATTTTTAATCTATATTCAATTCATTTGCATTAAACCTTTAAACTTTCAATCACTGACAGTTTATTTTATCTAACTGTTCGCGCCATCTGGCGCTAAACATTGGTATCTCGGAAGCGGCGTACTCGCGCTATCTGCAAGCTTTCCGACGTACTAATGCACTGGTTATCGGGAGGCGTGCGTATACGACACGATAGGGAGTCTCCCGCGCCGCTCCATGAGCATAGAGCAATATAGTATATAAATTATCTGTAGTACTTGTAGTCGATAACTTGGTTTCAACTCTCGAGGCGTTTCGTGACGAGCGCAAAACGCCGCCTCGTGGGTTTTTGCCTTGGGTTTTGTCGAGAAAGTGCGGTAATTCCACGCATTATTTGGTTTTGTGGCGCGAGTGAAGTGGTCGTCGTGTTTTGTAGGCCTTCGTAGCCCCACATCGAAGTGCGGCGGGTCAACAATGGCTAGGTTATTTCCGCCCACGCGGTGACCGAAGTTGGACCTGTGTCTTTGGAGTGGAAGAGAAGACCGGCGTCGCCGACAGCTGTTTTGGACGCTTTGGCGGGTTACAAACACACGCATAATTATACACACATACAAAATACACACGTGATTATTCATGTGCCAGGGCTCGTCGCCGTTGAGAAGATCGGCGCCGGGAGACCAGGTAGGTGCAAAATCATTCAAATCTGTTCGACCCCTCTGGAATCTCTCGTGTAATTTCCCCTCCCGCCGTCTACAGTGATCGAGGCTACCTTCACCACTATGGGCCCTGGTGATCCTTGGTAGCCTTTTTATGGTAGGGTCACGGACGGCGTGAACAACCACCTTTATACGGTGTGGTTCCTTAATTATATAAGATTTCCCATAAATTATTCGTTATTAATTCGTCTTTATTTTTTTTATGTTTGTTACCTCATATCTCCCGACTGGGTGGACCGATCTTGATGATTTTTTTTTAATGAAAGATGTTGCTCCCATTTTTTTAAACCAGTTCTGATGATGGCATCCATGACAAAACCGGATAAGTCTTAAATTTGCGCAAGCATGTGCGAGACAAATGGACGAATAACCCAAGATCACGCCAATCGATTTCGATGATTCTTTTTTTATTAGAAAGGATATACTTCAAGGGTTGTTTTGTGATAGTTTGGTAAGGTTCTGATGATGGAATCCATGACAAAGTGACGGAACTCTTCAATTCTTAGGAGCAAATCAACGATACTCGGCAGAATCTTCTATAAGCTATCCAGATATTTGAGTCGCCTACCGTAACTTCGGTATGGTCAAGTGCTAGTCGTAGTTAAATATGAAGATCAATGGAACTCCTCAACGGCTTACAGTAAGAGTGTGATTTTTGCAAAATGTATAACTGTCTGTAATCAAATGCCAATGACCTTACGTATATTTCAAAGGTGAATTATGAGTGAAGCGGTGGTATAAGGGTTTCGGGTTCGATCCCGGGTGTGGCGATATTAATGTAAATTTAACTTTGTAAAATTGTTTCATTTAAACGGTGTTATCTCACGAGAAACGCGTTTAAGGTGTATATATATTTAGACAAATATATTAGTTTACTTCAGATTCAATAAAAATCAAAAAATAAATAGAAATTTTAACAAAAAAAGAACCGCCTTCAAAACAAACTTACAAATACATATAAATATGCTCTAAAAAGTAAGAAATAATTGCGTATTCTTTTATAGTGTTCTTCGTATTGTTCTTTTTTTGTTAAAATTTATATTTTCTTAATATTTTTCGCGTGCATTATGGCTATGAATGTCACCTGTTGATGTCGATATATGATTAGTTTAATTAAAATCATTATAAATAACTAAATATAAATCAACAGACGAACTCAAGAACTTTTTGTTAGTTATTGATAGCTATTGAGAGCAGAATTTTGCATTTGAAACAACAGCAAAACAGAATAAAGGGATTTTGATACTGATTTGGAAACAGAAGGGCTACTACATTAACAGAGCTTATTATGCCAACTTGACAAAGTTTATTTTTTAACAGTAGTAAATTCAAAAGAGCTCGTTGTGTCTAATTAAATGAACAATATTTGGAATTTGATTTCGATGTTGATACTTAAAAAGGACTACTTGAAATTGAATTTGATTTCGAAACTATAGCCGTTCTAAAAGAGCTTATTAGGCCAATTTAATAAAAAAATATTTTAACATTGGTCTTATAACAGTGGCAAATACAAAAAAAAAGCTTATTTAACAAACTTGGTAAAGAAGATTTTGTCGTTGGTTTCGAAACAGAGGCAAATACAAAAGAGCTTATTGAACCAACTTAATAAAGAACATACTAACATTGGATTCGAAAAACTAGCTAATACAACAGAGCTTATCGAACCAAATTAATCAAGAATATATTAACATTGGTTTCGAAACAGTAGCAAGCACATAAGAGCTCATTGAACCAATTTAATAAAGAATATATTAACTTTGGTTTCAAAACAGTGTAGCAAATACAAAAGAACTTATTGAGCAAACTTGATAAAGAATATATTGTTCTTGGTTTCGAAGCAGTGCCAAATATAAAAGAGCTTATTGAGTCTAATTGAATATTTAGAAAAAGATTTCGATGTCAATATTAAGAAAGTATTTCTTGAAATTCATTTTGATATTAAAACAGTAGCCAATATGCCAGAGGGGTAAACTTTAAAAATCAACGGTATCGTTAACAATACACTTTTCGCTTGAAACTGATAAATTATAGCACAATGGCCACACGTTAACAAGGAAGCAATTAATCATGAAACTGGAACAACCGCAAGCTTTTCATTTAAATAAAATTCAACATTTCCACAACTACAAATATAAAGCACTCTACAGGCTGCAATGAAAAACAATCAAGTCAAACAAAAGGGCTGGACCCGTGCATGCGTGCCGACTGCGGATGTGAAACGAAAGACTTTCGCATATTATAATGCGAGTCATTTTAATTTTAATAAAAGCATTTTATCTAAAAACTCGTTCGAGTTTTTCGTCGACATTATAAACCTTATTTACCTCTTTATTTAATACTAACAACTGGGACTCACTGTCAAGCAGAATACCCACTAAAACCCAGCGGGCCCACGTCATCCTAAAATGGGACACCAAAAGCAAAAGCAATCCAATATGGTGTCCCGCACGAAGCCGAAAGTCAGTGGGAGCAGCAACGGATAGCAGGGGTGTCAGGAGCCAACTCTCACTCCCTCTCACGAGCCTCCTTTAGATAACAGTCTCGTAAAAGGAAGCTACGGCTCTCCACCCTGCTTCGCTGGCGACCATCGCTATGGAGGTCAACGAGAGGTCTTCTTCAATTAATGACACCAGAAGTATCGCTGAGAACTTCACGCTGGGCATTCTGCCACAGACATAAACAGGCGATTCCTCTCGGCCAGCAATCTGATGCATGTACTTCCCGAAACAGCCGTGTCTGGTGAGCACCTGCACCAGTCTGTATAACAGTACTCCATGTTACCGCGATAACCAAATTTCCTAGCTGAGGGCGCAACGCCTCCACTGTCATTATCCCTGCTTTAGGGGTCTCAAGATATTCCCTCCATTTAATGATACGTGTTCTTTCGGCTAGTACTCGGACCTCATCGTAATCTGGCGGTTCTCCTGCATTTTCACCTGCGTAGATACTGATATCGTGGCAGTGGAAAGTCTACTAAGTCGGACTTAAGATTTTAATAATTTCCTTTTAGGTTATTAGATACATACATTCATAATCTAATCAATATATAGATTTTACTTTACAACGACTATAAATCTAACATCATTTATTTCCGCAAAATTTCAAGTGTTGCTTTACCGGCTTTTTTGGCTTCGTCTTACAGTACCCAAAATTTAGTAGAGAATATCGTTGGCAATGATTTATATAATAAAATTAATAACATTTATTTAGAAGATGCCAAAAATGCTTCGTTTTTAGCATGTCCAAGTCAAAATTTACCAAATATTTATCTTCTAAAAAATCATGGGATTTTTTAATCTATTACAAACATCTAAAATCTAACAGAGAGGACTCGCCTTCTTGCTGTTTCTGAACGGGAGTCAGGTTTGTGGCTACATGCGCTTCCATCTGCATCCGTAGGTACCTTGTTAGACAAGACTACGTCATCTTTATCTACGTGTCTGCGTCTGGGTGTGAAGACAACAGAGCCCCATCGTTGTAAATGTCGTGAGTGGGTAAAACAACTCGCTCATCACGGTCTGTCTTGTCTTTGTAGTGCTGGTCGTCTTCCGAGACACGCCGGCATCAATAACATCATCAGAAGGACTCTTGTCACCATTAAGGTGCCGGCTATTCTCGAGCCGAATGGAATTGCATGTGATGATGGTAAGAAAACTGGTGGTATGTCATTAATGGTGTAGGATGCTACATGTGTTGATACGCTTGCACAATCTCACATTGACGCTACCTCCAAATCATCGGGAGCGACGGCGTCATTAGCTGAAAACGCCAAGAGGCGCAAATATGAGAGCCTTGCTTTAGAATATATATTTGTGCCTTTTGGCGTGGAGGCATTGGGACCGTGGGGTCCTGAGGCTAACAGCTTTTTGAAAGAAATTTCATCTCACTTATTTGCTGTCACCCATGACCCTAAGGCCGGGTGGTACTTCGGACAGCGTATAAGTATCGCTGTCCAAAGAGGTAACGCTGCCAGACTTATGGGCACCCATCCATTTGCTTCTGATGGCGCATTTTAATTACTTTTATTTTTTCTGTATTAATGTTAAGGTTCGATATAATGTTATCATGGTTAATTGTAATAAAATTCTATAATATTGTTAATTTAAGCAAATATTCCGACATTAGTCATCATTTCCTTGCCGTTATCCTACTTGAGGTCGGCACAGCATGTTTCCTTTCGCCCCTTTACACTATCAGCTACAATCACACTCCTTACATACATATCCTCTTTCATCCATGCTTCTTTTGGTCGCCCTCTCCCGGCCCTGTGCCTTACCATCATATTTAGGGCCCTCTTGCATACTCCTCCCTTCCCATGACGTATCCTTTCTTCTCATCACGTGTCTTTCCTTCTTATGACGTGACATGACGTTCCAATTCCCACATTAGCAAATAAAAAGTTAGTTTGATAATGATAAATTGTTTAAAATAAAAAAAAAGTAGAGATTTGTAATACTTTATTGTCTCATAACTTTCCTTTACATAACATTTGAAACTCTGGAGCTCGCCTTGGGATACATTATTTTCTTAGATTGAGATTTTTAAATTCGTTATATCTTTTGAATGAAATGTCCGATTTTAACAATTTAAAAAGTATTTTATAGATATTGAAACGGTCTTTAATTAAATAATTATTAATAGGATTACGATGAATAATATGATTAGATTATTGCCTACGCTATTATAGACTTTTAAAATGCAAATAAGTAGCTATAGTGGCGTAACTACAGTCGTTGGACATATGGTATCACAGACTTTTTTGTAGATATTAATACGTTCTATAATATTGTAGAACATTTTTTTGTTCTATCGTCAATAGTTTCCGCAGTGCACTCGATGACAGATTTTATGTGACTATTTCTATCACACCTTGGGTTACATTAATGCATTTTTATCATGGATCCCCATTTTTTTTTTTGAGAAAGTGATATAGCCTATGTTACTCAGTGAAAATTCAGCAGTAGATATCCATCTCAGAGGCAGTGGAAAGTCTACTAAGTCGGACTATGGATTTAATTTCGTTAACATAGAAGTCGTAATTCAGTTAGTTTTTAATTACTTTAGGACAGATATGTGTTCTGAATATTCGAGAAGATCTATGCTAACAAATATTTACAGCATTATGTCATACGTTATTCTACTTTTGGGTTATGCTGCTGATATAGATGCAATATTTGTGCTGCAGGAAAGGGCCGTTCGTGCGATTTACTATATGGGTCCAAAAGAGTCGCTAAGAAACAAATTCAAGGCAGTTAACATAATGACAGTTCACTGCGTATACATATTAGAAAACTTGTTGTACGTACACAAAAACATTGACTCTTTTAATAAAAAGAGTGAATGTATATCATATAACTTACGAAACAAAAACAAACTTGTTGTAAATTCTAGTAGGCTGCATAAAATTAACAACTCATTTAAGGGTAACTGTATACGTTTCTATAATAAACTCCCACAAGACGTTTTAGAAATGTCAATTAATAAATTCAAAGTCTTTGTTAAAAGAAAGTTGATAGAAAAATCGTATTATAAGTTGCAAGAGTACTTAGACGATAGAAACGCGTGGGAGTGAACGAACTGCTCTAATTTGAATTGAAATATATTAAACTAATATGATATTGTAATGATGATGATAAAAAAAAAAAAACAAAATACCCGACTGAGTTTTTTGTGGGCTCTTCTCGGATCAGGCCGCGAAGGATACCTCGTAACTTTAGATTTTAAGTCGTTCTGGAGTATCATCATCAGACGTACATTAGAATTAGAGTGTGGAGGAGAAAAATATATATATTGCTGTAATATGCCTACTTGAATAAAGATATTTTGATTTGATTTGAAGAAAAACAATCATTCTGGAATACATACAGACTTTTTTTGCCTTTTATTATAAAAAAGGTTAATGTGAAACAGGTCTAAGTGCAATGTGGCTGAGCCCACATACGTGCTGTAGAGTATAATATCCCAATTACCGTAAACATTTTTGACCAACAAATAAATTCCTTATGTATTTGCATTTTAAAATGGTTTGTACATTACAAAACAGTGGAGTTATTTTTTTGTAAAAGAAACTGTTACATAGTGATTTTTATATCACCTTATTATAATGTAGTAATAGCTTTATGTAGATTGGTTTTCATAAAAAGTTTATTTGGTCTGTCTGCCTCATTGGTCTATTGGTTAGCATGTTCGACTACAGTCATGAGGTCAAGGGTTCGAGTCCCGGGTCGGGCCAATTCAATAATCAATATTGAGTTTTCTATTTAAGATTTTCTCAATATTTGCCCGAAGTTGGGAAGTTGGCGGTCTGATCCACCCTCGTGCCTCGGAGAGCACGTTAAGCCTCTCTCTCCGGTCATATTGGATTGCCGTCACGTCGGACTATGAGAGTGAAGGAATAGAGAGTGCACTTGTGGACTATGCCTGCCAATCCGCAATGGAGCAGCGTGGTGGGTCTATGCTCTAAAAACCCTCTCTTTTTTGAGCGAGAAGGCCTGTACCCAGCAGTGGGACGTTAATGGGCTGCCACTTAGTTATGATTGGTAAATTATATCTGCTAAACGGTGACCGCGATTCGCTTTGCAACTTTCGACTCTTTTTAAGGCTTTCTTCATAAGATCCTGCAACACCTCAGGCTGAATTCCTTCAATATCATGACGAATAAGATGTTGTTAATGTAAACGTACCGGCATATTTAGCGGAACTTACAAAAAAGGTTTGATATCACTATCACATTCCTAATGCTCTAATGAAGACTGTCGTGGTGCCAAGTTTAAAAAACAAAACTGGTGATATGAGTGACAAATCTAACTACAGGCTGATTTCCTTTGCTACCTTTATAGCGAAGGTGTTTGACAGTTTGCTTAATCAGCTTGTCTGTCAATGGACTGTCAAATACAAACAAGAGACAAACCCCAGTCTATGCATGTTTTCTTGATCTCTCAAAGGCATTTGACCTGGTATATTATGACATCCTGTGGCAAAAGTTGAACAGCACAGGTGTTCCTTGTTAAAACACTGGGCTTTTCAGGTTTTGGTACTTGAACCAGGTCTATGTTGTGAGATGGGCGGATAGCTGCTCAGTGGCGTACAGTTTGGAGTGTGGGGTGAGGCAGGGCGGCTTAACCTCTCCTAAGCTCTTCAATCTTTACGTCAATGCACTCATAGAGAAGCTCAGTAGCATTCGTGTCGGATGTCACATAGACGGAGTGTGTTTAAATAATCTTAGTTATACAGACGACATGGTGCTTCTGAGTGCGTCAGGAAATTGATAGACATATGTGAAAATTACGGTCACGATCATGGCTTGATCTATAATGTTAAAAAACTGAATGCTTGGTCTTTCGGGTTTTTTTTTTTTTTTTTTTAAAATTCTACTTGTCCCCCAACATGGTGGTCGGAGCCCTTGTTTATCTTTATTAATTTCTATGGAGGAGCTTTACATTTTTCCTAATTTTTAACTTATACTAATTTTAATATTTTGTTTACTATTTCCATTTTACATTTTTTAATCTTATGTGCTATTTTTATGCTTAACATTGTGTTGTACTTAATTTTACTTTTCTGTAATTTTACCTTTTATATTGTGTTTATTATTAACATTGTATATTTTTCTCGTAATATGTATTATATATAATTCTTATGATTATTTCTTTCCTGCATCATCTGTCTCCTATTTTATTAATTGTACAACTATCTTTATTAATTAATCTATTACATTGTTTGAATTTTATCAACTATTTTTCCTTTATATTAACATTGTTATTTCTTATTATATACTACTTTATTTACATTGACATTTATTTCACTAATTTCTGTGTTTTATTATTGTGTGTTGTGTTCACATGTAAATGTTTAGTCGTTTCGTTTTTAGTTTCATGTTGTTTTTGTTGTTGTAAACCGCCACGGGAGCGAAGAATATGTTTTCCTCACAGCATCCTCTACGTTTGTGTTTATGTCAGTGTTATATTATTTTGTGTATTCGTGCATGTAATGTGTTCCGTATATTTATGTGTGCATTGCATCACCTCCCCTTGCTATATGGGCCCTTATATTCTAACAATATATGTTGCATATAGCCTTTCTCTGTTTCTTACCCCTGCTTTAGTTTTTATATTCAATAATCTATTAGGATTATAGATAAAAAATTCTTTACCATTTCCATCCTTGTGTGCAATGCTGTTGAGTGTTTTTGTGAGTGTGCTGTTGTATTTGTGTTTTACTGTGTGTGTTGATTGTGTGTGTGTGTGTCCGTCAGGAGTAGGCCACACTAGATCTTGCCAGTGCGTCCCACTTCTGCCGGACTGGGCATTGGTCGTCGAAGATGCTATGATTCTGCTGTGCGTATTTAGCTCTGACACAGTGGAGGCATTTCGCGGGTACCCCCTCTTTTCGTGCCGGGCAGTCATCGCGCAGGTGTGAGTCTCCGCAATGACTGCACCTCACGTTTTCCCCGGTGCAATGCCTCCGTCCGTGCCCGTAGCCCAAGCACCTTGTGCACATTACGAGCGGGCTTTGATCCGAGACATGGACCCTCTGCATATCCATATATAGTTTACCGCTCTCCGTCACCGCTCTCCACACCAGGGGGGAGACCTGCAGGACCACGTGGTCTTCGTGCGGGTTTTTCGCCTTCCTCCTGTACCGCACGCTGGCCCTGTAGTCGCTGGCTGGTATCTCCCCCAGTATGTGAGCATTTTGGCTCTTGAGGCAGTGAACTACATCTTCGTCTGTTGTCTCTTTTAGGACATTTTTCAATATTATTAGAGGGTCCTTGTTCTCCTTTATCTCCACACTGAGGTTTCGGTCTTTCAACCTTTTCTT
>JACTOM010000917.1:2394230-2406843 GCA_015832385.1 Elymnias hypermnestra
GGCGCAGGACCGACGGCTTAACGTGCTCTCCGAGGCACGGGGGTGGATCACACCGCCAACTTCCCAACTTCGGGCAAATATTGAGAAAATCTTAATAGAAAACTCAATATTGATATTTGAATTGGCCCGACCCGGGACTCGAACCCAGGACCTCATGTCTGTAGTCGAACATACTAACCACTAGACCAATGAGGCAGTATCCTCTAATATACTCACTCCTAATTTTATCTAATTTTGTCACTCCACACATCCATCTCAACATTCGCATTTCCACTGCATGCAATTTCCTTTCATTCTCCCCTTTGGTGGCCCAGCACTCTGATCCATACAATATAACAGGTCTTACAATCGCCTTATAAATTTTTCCCTTTAGTTTAAGGGGCTTTCTGGCATCGCAAATTGTTCCCAAGACCTGCCTCCACTTCATCCAACCAGCATTTATCCTGCTAGTAACATCTTGGTCAATGCCGCCGTCGTTTCAAAGATAGAGCCGAGGTAACGAAAATCGGAGCAGATTCGAAGGGTTACACCATCTAAGACAATCGAAGAAAAACTCGATGGATCCCCGAAATCACGGAACAGATGTTCTGTTTTGGTCCTATTGATCTTCAACCCTGCGCTTTCCAGTTTTTCATATAAAATAAATCAAAAATTACAGTGTAAGGATGTTGAGACAAAAAAGGAGACCTTACTAAGTTTGTTGTGGGCTCTTCTCAGAACAAGAAACGAAGGAACTCTTAAAATCAATTGTATATTGGAAATAATACGTGGAAAAGGCTATATTTGACGATTCAAAAATGCTGTAAAAGCTTACTTGATTAAGAATGATTGTATTTGTAATTCTTTTAATAAAGAGTAACTAATTAGATTCTTGCCGCTATATTCTCGATAGATTTATTACCAACGGATATATGATGATTAAAAAGATCTTGGTAAGTCTGAGTTTGTTTACTTTAAATAAAACTGTAAAGGTTCATAAAGTTAATAAGTAAGACGCCATACTTTATCATCTTTTTTACAATTTTATTAACAATAAACAAACATACTGCCTCATTGGTCTAGTGGTTAGCATGTTCGACTACAGACATGAGGTCCTGGGTTCGAGTCCCGGCCAATTAAAAAATCAATATTGAGTTATCTATTAAGATTTTCTCAATATTTGCCCGAAGTTGGGAAGTTGGCGGTGTGATCCACCCCCGTGCCTTAAGCCGTCGGTCCTGCGCCTCTCTCTCCGGTCGTGTCGGATTCCCGTCACATCGGAGTATGAGAGTTAAAGAATAGAGAGTACACTTATGTACTATGCCTGCCAATCCGCAGTGGAGCAGCGTCGGGGTCTATGCTCTAAAAACCCTCGCTCCTCGGAGTGAGGGGGTCTGTGCCCAGTAGTGGGACGTTAATGGGCTGCTACTTACTTACTTAAACAAACATATCTAATACATTTATTTATTTATTTTATTAGGAAGCCACCGTTATATACAATGTTTATACTTATGCTAAATTTTATTATTTATAAACTAAAGTTATACATTGTATATGCCACTTACAGGCTAACTTGGCATGCAATACAAATATGTTACGTCTACAATTATATTATATTATGCAATAAAACTAAAATATTATTAAATCTAAAAACTTACTAATACTATTTTGATAAAAAAAAAGTGGTGTGAAAGAAAGAAAAAACTAATAAAAATAAATCAAAAATAAACTATCTGTTCATCAAAAATGTTTTTAATTTATGTTTGAACGATGTAGAGGAGTCGCCAAATATATCTATTTTTGCTTTTTTCAATATTTCATTATAGTTAACCAATACTCTATTTAGTGTAGCATTTACTCCTATGTTGGTTTTGGAGAGTCGTGGCCTAAATGTTTCTTTTTTTTAATATGGGATCTTGCATTAAATTTTGATACAGCTAGTCTTACCCTTTTTAACAAATTTTGGTTGTCAATGTCCCCATTAACAATTTTATGCAAAAAACAAAGGTCTATTAATTATCTACGATTTAATAATACTTAATGATACTTATACATATATACTTGTACATTTGATGATACTTCCTAATATCAGCTTTAAAATGCACATAAAATTACCCCACTACTTTATTTTGCTTGAGATATACAGCGTATATAAGTTAACAAATGAAAACTGCAAGTTTATCGGTTGCCTAATATTTTGTAGTATAAAATGGAATACAGGAATCTATGTATCAAAAGTATACTCCTTTATCGTATTACGGTACTTTAATTACGTTTAAGTTGCTACTGTTTGTTCGCGTTAAGAATTCAGTGAGTCATCTTTCTAGCCCCGCCCCCTAACCAATGAAATCTTTTCAAATTACAAGGTCAAGTTCAGTGGCCAGTTGATGATCTGCAAGTAAACAATAAATGAAAACCGCACGAACTTTTTGGTTGTCTAATATTTTGTAGTATAAAATGCAAAGATTTTTACTATTTTCTTTAAATTTTTCTTACATTTTTCTTCAAATTTCATCACGTAACTCCTTGAACAGAAATCTACGTATTCAAAGTCTAGTCTTCTATCGTATTGCGGTACTGTAATTACGTATTAATTGTTACTGTTTGTTCGCGTTAAGAATGCAGTGAGTCAGCCTTCTAGCCCCGCCGCATAACCAATCAAATCTTTTCAAATTACAAGGTCAAGTTCAGCGGCCAGTTGATGATCTGCACGTAAACAATAAATGGAAACCGCACGTACTTTCTGGTTCCCTAATATTTTTAGTATAAAATGCAAACATTCTTAAAATTTTCTTTAAATTTTTCTTACATTTTTCTTCAAATTTCATCACGTAACTCCTTGAACAGAAATTTACGTATTCAAAGTATGGTCTACTATCGTATTGCGGTACTGTAATTCGTATTAATTGCTACTGTTTGTTCGCGTTAAGAATGCAGTGAGTCAGTCTTCTAGGCCCGCCCCCTAACCAATCAAATCTTTTAAAATTACAAGGTCAAGTTCAGTGACCAGTTGATGATCTGCAAGTAAACAATAAATGGAAACCGCACGAATTTTTTGGTTGCCTAATATTTTATAGTATAAAATGCAAAGATTTTTACTATTTTCTTTAAATTTTGTTAAAGTAACTCCTTGAACAGGAATTTAAATTATAGTCCTTTTCGTATTTGTCGTCGTCGTCTCCACCGATGGACGTCCACTGCTGGACAAAGGTCTCTCTGAATGAATTCCAATAGGCCCGATCTCGCGCCGCTTGTATCCAGGGGCTGCCAGCGACCCGCCTGATATCATCGGTCCACCTGGTGGGGGGGTGTCCGACGCTGCGTTTTCCGGTGCGAGGCCGCCACTCTAGCACCTTCGGGCCCCAACGTCCATCAGTTTTGCGAACTACGTGCCCTGCCCATTGCCTGTTCAGCTTTGCAATTCGGTAAGCTACGTCGATGACTTTAGTTCTCCTACGGATCTCCTCATTTCTGGTTTGATCATGTAGGGAAACCCCGAGCATATATAACCCCTTTCCATTGCCCGTTGAGTGACTCTGAGTCTCGGAACCATATATAATCGCTGGCAACACGCACTGTTCCAGGACCTTAGTCATCAGGCATTGAGGAATTATGGATGAAAAGATGTCCCGTAGTTTTCCGAACGCTGCCCATCCGAGTTATTTATCATAATACAGTACTTTAACTACGTATTAGTTGCTACTGTTTGTTCGCGTTTAGAATGCAGTGAGTGAAACTTTTAACAAAGTAAAAGTACAAAGTACAAAAGGTAAAGTTTACAGTGACCAGTTGATTCGAGGGGCGGGGCTACAATGATGGCTCACCGCATTCTTAACGTGGAAAAACTGTAGTTAATAACACAATGAATGTATCAAGTCTTATAATGTATAACGTTGTTGGAAATCGATACACTTCCCACTGTTTACATACACGGAACAAAAGTTTATAATCGTATCAAACGCTTCAACGCTCAGTGTTGTAATTTTAGATTATAATTTATGTTAAGTTTATAACTTACGAGCATACGAAGTTTTTATACGAAATAACCTCAATAACTTCTTCCTTCTCGCAGACTTACTATCAAATTGATGATAATTCAGACGGTTTTTATTTTAATGGAAAGATATCATCGAGAAACTCCTTTGATGACAAGTTTTTCATTAATGACATTGTATTACATAATATATATGTCGGAGTGTAAGAGTCTATCGCTGGTCTCTCGGCAGTTCTCGAGTGGCGGTCGATCGGAGTGGTCGACTATTGAAAATATAAATATAATAAGTAAATGTGTATTTAAAAAAACAATCTATAGTCCAACTTAGTAGACTTTCTGAAACTGCTGTCCATTACTAGTCTATCTAACTATCTATATATATACTAGCTGCACCCACGATTTTATCTGCGTGGAATGTTTTTGGGTAGCATTTTCACTAATCTAGGCAAATTGTTCTACAAATAAGAAACATGCGTATAAATACTTCAATAAGCTATTTCCTGTGTATTACTGCAAATAGCTTATAGTCATTTTTTCAGGCTCTAGATTAACCTCCCTTCTGGGTGGAATATCGTAGAATCCGTTCTTAGCTGCCCTCTACTCAGCAAAAGGAATATTCCTACCAAATTTCAAATCTCTACGCCTTATGGTTCCAAAGATATCGCGATGAGTCAATAGTTACCTGGTTATCTGTTATATATGTCGAAGTGCAAGAGTCTGTGGATCGCTGGTTCGTGTGTAATAGTCTATGGAACGCTGGCGCCATCGGCGCCATCGGCTGGCGTGTATCGGTGTGGGGGCGGAGTCATTAAGTGGCAGTCCAGCGCGTCTCTCGGCAGTTCTCGAGTGGCGGTCGGCCGGAGTGGTCGACTATTGAAACTGTCGCGTTCCTAGCTATTATTGTTAATTAGTTTGTGTAAATTGATATCGGGAACATTAAGCGATTGAACATTATAATCCGAGTTAATTAACAAAGTGTTTGATTGCACCAACATTACCCACGAAAGCCCACAGAATATGAAATTAAATAATGGATCCAATGTGATTTGTGCTTCTCCGTTCTCTCTTATTCTCCGACATATATATAAGTCAAGCTATTCATTAGTCTTGTTACAACTCAGGAACGGATGGACTGATTTGTCCGATTTTGATTTTGAATTATTAATGGAAGTCCAAGGAAGGTTTAAAAGTGAGTAAATATGAAAAGAAATACTTTTGATCTTCGTCACGTCGTTTAGAAATGAATTAAACTTAAAAGTTCAAATTGGGAAGTCAGCCTTAGCCATTTTAATTAAAGGTGATTAGGTATGTTATTTATACGACTCTTGTATAATTGGGGCATCAATCAAGCGATACGCACAGGTGTTATAAATCCCGTAACATTTTTCAGGCTTGCCCCAATTGTGGCAGTTTATCACCCGACCCGCCTTTTCAACATACCGATGTGTTTACACCCTAACGGGATGTGTTAGGTCCGAGGGCAATGCTTCTGTGATGGCTCACATATATCACAGTGATTTTTTTAAGGGTGACAGCCTTGGCCTTAGCTGCTACATCTTCGTAATAAAGGCTTGAACAAATAAGACAATATATCGTAAAATCTGTGGTATTATATATGTCGGAGAAAAAGCAGACGTCGTTATTAGTGGGGTCCATAATTCAATCTCCTAAGTGTGGGCGTCGGTGGGCATTGTTGGTGCAGTCAAATATTTAATTAACATTTTCGATTACAGACATGAGGTCCTGGGTTCGAGTCCCGGGTCAAGCCAATTCGAAATCGATGTTGAGTTTTCTATTAAGATTTTCTCAATATTTGCTTTGCGGAGAGCACGTTAATCAGTTGGTCCTGCTTCCGATCTCCCTCTGGTCGTGTCGGATTCCCGACACATCGGACTATGAGAGTGAAGAAATAGAGAGTGCCTTTGTGTACTATGCCTGTCAATCCGCAGTGGAGCAGCGTGGTGGGTCTATGCTCTAAAAAACCTTTCTCATATGAGTGAGGAGGACTGTACTCAGCTGTGGGACGTTAATGGACTGCTACTTACCTTTTTTTACTCAGATTATAATCTCCAATCACTTTATGTTCCTGATATCAAATTACACAAATACATTAACAGTAATAGGAACGCGCGACAGTTGCAATACTCGACCGCTCTGGCGGACCGTTACTTGAGAACGCCGCCGGCCTGTGACTGATTAACTCTGTCCATTACCAATAGATGGTGATGGCGTTCCGGAAACTATTTGACTCCGAAAAGATTTGATTATTTGGCAAGTACATACACAAACAAACGCACGCCCAGACGACATACTCGTACATGCTTATTTACCATATTTTAAATTTTTATACTGCCTCATTGGTCAGACTGCCTCATTCGCCTAGTGGTTAGCATGTTCGACTACAGATATGAGGTCCTGAGTTCGAGTCCCGGGTCGGGCCAGTTCGAAATCGATATTAAGATTTTCTCAATATTTGCCCGAAGTTGGGAAAAATTTGGCGGTGTGATCCACCCCCGTGCCTCGGAGAGACATTAAGCCGTCGGTCCTGCGCCTAATCTCTCTCCCCAGTCGTGTCGGGTTGCCGTCACGTCGGACTATGAGAGTGAAGGAATAGCGAGTCCACTTGTGTACTATGCCTGCCAATCCGTAGTAGAGCAGCGTGGTGGTCCTATGCTCTAAAAACCCTTACTCATATGCGTGAGGAGGCCTGTGCCCAGCAGTGGGACGTTACTGGGCTGCTACTTACCTTACCTTATATTATTATATATAACTTTCAATTAAATTTCCTTTCCTTTTTTAGGTTTTTGCTACATAGTAAGGAAAGTTGCTTAAATCCCTTTGATTAAACTTAATATTTTCGAGAAGACATTGACCCTTAAGATACGGGTTTTCCTAGTTCAGAAGTCAGGATATCACATAAAAGTAATGATTCTACCTAATAAATATATATTTCACTCCATTTCGTTCCATGTCGTTCGATTGAATCGCATTTAATTCCATTTCATTCCTTTTCATTTCATTTGTTTATTCTTGATAAACTTATAGAGAACCGCTAAATAATTGCAGTTAATACAAATCTAAAATTCTTTTTTCACAACTGTTAAATAGCCATATCTAATTATGAAGTCATATTTACACTATATAGTTAACAATGGCATTAAAGTACTATATATATGAAATCTTTATTTACGAAGGTTTCTCATTGAGAATAACCCATAATTAATAATCACTCGTTCGAAATCGAAACAAAAATTATACATTTATTTGAAAGAGATGAATCTATGATGAGTGACAATATTTTGATAGATGGGGAACAAGTGGAAGAGGTGACAGAATTTGTATACTTGGGATCTAAATTCATAAAAGATGGAACATGTGAAAGTGATATTGAAAAGAGAGTGAATGCTGGGAATAATGGTGCTCTGCACGTCTTTATTAATAGCCAGATGGTGTCTCAAAGGACCAGACTGACTGTGCATGCAGGAGTGTTGGTGCCAGCACTTATGAATGGTAGTGAAAGTTGGGTATGGCAGAAGAATCAGAAAAGTAAAATAAATGCGGTAGAGCTGAGAACGTTGAGAAGTATGTGTGGTTTAAAACTGAATGACAGAGTAAGAAATAGTGTGATAAGAGAACGTTGTGGTATAAAAGAAGATGTAGTAACTAAAATTGAGAAAGGTATGCTTAGATGGTTTGGGCATGTGGAGAGAATGAATGAAAGGAGACTGACAATGCCAAAGTTGGAAGGGGAAGACCAAGGCGAACGTTCCTGGACCAAATCCAGGACTTTTTAAATAAGGGCCAGGTCAAGAGTACTCTAAACCGACGAACTTGTATGAAAGGTTTAATGAGAATGAAAGAAGCGAAGAAGATATGCGAGGATCGTGGCAAGTGGAAGGACGTTGTCTCTGCCTGTCCCTATGGGAATGATGCGTGATGCAATGTATTCATTACCAAACTATTTTATCCTTTAAATTTTAACATGATTTTCCACTTAGCTTGCATTGTAATAAAAGTTTTAAATTGACTAAATGATATCTCTACTATAAATCTTTCCTATTAAAGTAAAGTAACAGAAAAAAATGTCTTGTTTGTTATACGTGTTCTTCCATTACTTTGTTGTTATCTTGTTTAAGAAATAAAATTGCTAAGCTATAAAAACAACTGTTTAGTGATTTAAATAAGGCTGCCAACGCTGCATAAATTGTTTTAATGAGTTACAAACAACAAATACAAAATAAACGTTAAAATCTTCACTTTAAAAAGGTTTGCACTTTTATAGCATGCGAAGTTAGAATGGTGCATAACAACGCGTTTACACGATGCGGATACGACAACATTATTATAAGAAATAATAGAAATATTGGCTTGGCTGACACCGACTCCAAATATAACAATACGAAGAACACTATAAAAGAATACGCAATTATTTCTTACTTTTTAGAGCATATTAATGTATTTGTAAGTTTGTTTTGAAGGCGGTTCTTTTTTTGTTAAAATTTATATTTATTTTTTGATTTTTAGTGAATCTGAAGTAAACATGTTGCAATGCAGCAGCAAACGTAAGCTCATTGCTATTTGATTACAGACACTTATATTTTCTGCTATAAACCGCACCCTTACTGTAACCCGTTGAGGAGATCCACTGATCTTCATATTTAACTACGACTAGCAGTTGACAATACCGAAGTTACGGTAGGCAACTTAAATATCTGGATAGCTTATAGAAGATTCTGCCGAGTATCGTTCATTTGCTCCTAAGAATTGAAGAGTTCCGTCACTTTGTCATGGATTCCATCATCAGAACCTAACCAAACTATCACAAAACAACACTTGAAGTATATCCTTTGTAATTAAAAAAGAATCATCGAAATCGGTGGCGTGATCTTGAGTTAATCATCCATTTGTTGCGCACATGCTTATGCAAATTTAAGACTTATCCAGTTTTCTCATGGATGACATCATCAGAACTGGATTTTGAAAAAATGGGACCCTATGATGAACATCACCTTTCATTTTAAAAAAGTCATCAAGATCTGTCCACCCAGTCGGAAGATATGAGGTAACAAACATAAAAAAAATACAGACGAATTGATAACCTCCTCCTTTTTTTGAAGTCGGTTAAAAATGATAGTTGAGCATATTCACTTCAAGTTTTTTGGGCAATTTTACAAAAGGTAACATATTTTATTATTACCAATTGAAAAGGATCTTTAATTTGATATATAAATTGTTATTATTACTCGTAAACGTAGACATGGCCTCGCTGGCGCAGTGGTGCGAGTATTCGCTTTGCTAATGGAGGTCCCAGGTTCGATCCCCGGTCGGACGAATTTAGGAAATTGTATTTTCTAATTTGTCTGAGTCTGGACTGGTGGGAGGCTTCGGCCGTGGCTAGTTACCACCCTACCAGCAAAAACGTACCGCCAAACAAAGAGATTTGTGTTCCGGTACGATGCTGTGTAGAAACCGTAAGGGGTATATCGCCTCTTAACAGATTAGCGCGCTTCCATCTTAGACTGTATCATCACTTACCATCAGGTGAGATCACAGTCAAGCGCTTATCTGTCAGCAATAAAAAATCATAAACTTATACCTGGTTGCGAGGAGGTTCTTGGGAGTAGAGTATAATTCCACTAACGAGTGAATGAAATTCCATTTTTTTAATTAGGCTTAAGCAAATAACACAAAATCTCTACACTGTGAAGGTTTTGAAGCCGGGATCTTAGGGCACTATAAGATATAATGTATATACCAAGCATATTGGATGCTTTGCTTGATAAGAAACCAGATTAGAAAACAATGTCCTCCTTCTATAAGGCTGCTGTCTTGCAGAAGGCAAAGGCAGTGTGTTATTGATGGTCCTTCCTCCAGCTTTATCCGGAGTCCCAGAGCTAAATACAGTGAACATCTGACTCCTAACATTAGAATCAAAAGGGTTTTAATGGTTATTCTGCGGACAGAACAGCATTTCATTCATACAGACGTAGCATTACCTCATTCTCGTAGGGATAGGCAGAGACCACGTCCTTCCACTTGTCATGATCCTTACATATTTACTTCGCTTCTTTCATTCTCATTAAACCTGGCACTTGTTTAAAATGTCCTGGATTTGGTCCAGGAACGTTTGCTCTTGTTTCATAAATCCTTTTTGTCAGTCTCCTTTCATTCATTCTCTCTACATGCCCAAACCATCTAAGCATACCTTTCTCAATTTTAGTCACTACATCTTCTTTTATACCACAACGTTCTCTTATCANCCGACGGCTTAACGTGCTCTCCGAGGCACGGGGGTGGATCACACCGCCAACTTCCCAACTTCGGGCAAATATTGAGAAAATCTTAATAGAAAACTCAATATTGAATTTTGAATTGGCCCGACCCGGGACTCGAACCCAGGACCTCATGTCTGTAGTCGAACATGCTAACCACTAGACCAATGAGGCAGTGCAAGAGGCAGGCAATTTTTATTTTGAACAGAGCGAAACTAACGAGGACTAAGGACTTTGTTTCATAAGGACTTGTGTAAGGATTAGAAACTGCCTCATTGGTCTAGTGGTTAGCATGTTCGACTACAGACATGAGGTCGTGGGTTCGAGTCCCAGGTCGGGCCAATTCAAAAATGGATATTGAGTTTTCTATTATGATTTATTTCAATATTAGCCCGAGGTTGGGAAGTTAGCGGTGTGATCCACCCCCGTGCCCCGGAGAGCACATTAAGCCGTCGGTCCTGCGCTTGATCTCTCTCCAGTTGTGTCGGATTACCGTCACATCAGACTATGAGAGATGCCTATACGCATTGGAGGAGCGTGGTGGGTCTATGCTCTAAAACCCTCTCTTATATGAGTAAGGAGGCCTGTACCCAGCTGCTTAATGGGCTGCTACTTACTTACTTACTAAGGATTAGAATATTCTTTACATACTGCTTCATTGTTCTAGTAGTAAGCTTGTTCAGGTTCAGATAAGCTACTGTTTTCAAGTCCCAGTTCGGGCGAATTCAAAATTTACAACTCTTTTCCTGAAATTGGGAAGTTAGCGGTGTGCTACAACCCCTCGGCTCGGAAAGTACGTTAAGCTGTCCATCTTGTTTCTCATATCTCTCCCAAAATGTTGGTATCGTTCCATCTCATCTATGAGAGTGAAGGAATAGTTACACTTGTGTTAGCGCATACACTGCAGCATCTCTTCTTCATTTCTGCGCAAAAGGCTTATCTCTGGCCGAAATTGGATTAGTTAGAGAATTATTAAAACAATATTCGTACCGTGTAAACGTACTACTATTTCCTATCGCTACAAGCTTAACCATTGTCGAGATGTTATCTACCGGCCATGATGTATCAATTTATCTTGCCGCGAACCGACAGCTTCCGGCGGGCGACGCTGAAAAATTAATGTGCACTGCTGCGGAACATTCAGCGGTATCGGGCAAGACTTGCTACTTTAGAAGCATTTTAAACAATTATATTGAACTATTCTCACGAGGATTACTAGTGTAAATTAATAATTACTAACTACCCTACGGATTCGCACAGATAGTAAAGCATATTATGACTTGAATGTCCCTTAATCGTAGCAGCTTGAATTCATATGATAACTTTTTAGTTATCGCATTCTGCGTGACCACTTTTAGAAGATTGAATACGGTTTTTGGAGTTATCGGTTATACGGTTTTTGTAGGACTATAATATTGGAATATCCTGATATTCTTTGCGTTGTTATGTCTTTAAGGCAGCGTTTTAGAAGAAAGCCTCGAGGCGGCTTGATCTTTTCTGACAGTCACTATTTAAGACATTTATTTATCCAATAGAATACAATTTTCACTTATAGAGTTACACTGTCTACTAGTGAAAACCAAATAACAATCCGTTCCGTTTCTTCTTCTTATAATGTCATATCCTAACGGAGGTCGGCTTTTGATACAACTAAACAAGGATCTGGTGGTGATTTTGGATCCCGTCGGAAGCTTTTTCTACCATAAAGTTCGCTTTCACCATGGGGGCTAACATTTATATCTTCCCCTGTCTTAATAACCGAAGTAGTTCATATGTTTTATGCATTTTATACTGTTTAAGGATCTTAACTATCTGCAGAAGGCTTTCATTGGAATCTCTGACCACGAATGTCTTACCGATTACCTTTCTTTCGCTGGGATATACTGAACCCACAACAAGGGCACCAGAGACTTAGTTAGAGTAATGGTTTCCTAACTGACTGGGACCCATGACATGTCACGTTACGACCATTCAGAACGGTAGGAGACACTTAAAAGCACATCTCCTGACCCCCGGGCTTCTTTTTCGGACGGAACTGGCCTCATTTGCGGCTGTCCTCTCACTCTGTTCTTCTTTACACTTATCTTTGAAGAGCCTATTAGGGATAGCTCATATTTTGGGTTATAAACCATGATTTGATTCAAACAAAACTTGGCATAGAGACCTTAAATGAGATGAGAAAGTGACCATATTAGTAAGTAAAGCAAGTAGCAGCCCATTAACGTCCCACTGCTGGGTTCAGGCCTCCTCGCTCCGAGGAGCGAGGGTTTTTAGAGCATAGACCCACCACGCTGCTCCACTGCGGATTGGCAGGCATAGTACACAAGTGCACTCTCTATTCCTTCACTCTCATAGTCCGATGTGACGG
>JACTOM010000917.1:2407271-2466607 GCA_015832385.1 Elymnias hypermnestra
TTAGCGCTTGACTGTGATCTCACCTGATGGTAAGTGATGATACAGTCTAAGATGGAAGCGCGCTAATCTGTTAAGAGGCGATATACCCCTTACGGTTTCTACACAGCATCGTACCGGAACACAAATTTCTTTGTTTGGCGGTACGTTTTTGCTGGTAGGGTGGTAACTAGCCACGGCCGAAGCCTCCCACCAGTCCAGACTCAGACAAATTAGAAAATACAATTTTCTAAATTCGTCCTACCGGGGATCGAACCCGGGACCTTCGCTAACAAAGCGAATACTCGCACCACTGCGCCAGCGAGGCCGCCGTAGTTCTGGTTACCGTGGGAATGTGTAAAAAAAGTAAGTAGCATTAACGTCTCACTGTGGAGCACAGGCCACCTCACAATTAGGATGGGTTTTTAGATCATTGACCCACCACGCTGCTCCACTCTCGATTCCTTCACGCTCATAGTCCAATGTGACGGGAATCTGACACGGGAATTTGACGGCCTCGCTGGCGCATTGGTGCAAGTATTCGCTTTGCTAGCGGAGGTTCTGGGTTGGATCCCCCGGTAGGACGAATTTAAAAAATTGTATATTCTAATTTGTCTAGTTATTAAGTATATTCTAGTTACCACCCTACCAGCAAAGGCATATCGCCAAACAAAGATATTTGTGTTCCGGTACGATGCTCTGTAGAAACCATAAGGGGTATATCGCCTCTTACCAGTTTCACGCGCTTTCTTAGACTGTATCATCACTTACCATCGGGTTAGATCAGTCAAGCACTAAACTGTCAGCAATAAAAAAAACGATCGGAGAGAGACCAACGGCTTAACGTGCTAACGTGCAGTTCCCATCTTCGGGTAAATATTGATAAAACCTTTATAGAAAACTCAATATCGATTTCGAATTGGCCCGGGACTCAAGTCTGTAGTCAAACATGGACTACTTCTTCACTAAACCAATAAAGCAGTTAATTAAGTTAGGAATTTGTGGATACCCATACTTAGGTACTGTCTGAGACCGTGACATGGCAAAAGAGTCGCTTTGCTAAATATAAATTGAATCGCGATCAATTTAAAAGATGTGACATGACCTGTAAGTAAGTTTACATCTATCATAGATGATCATCACTTACCTGATGAATTTGATGACGTGCAAGAGATATTACTTAATAAATTCGAATAGTTTAATAAGCCTCGTAACTTTATATAGTAAGTCACACAAAGTAAAGTACGTACACAAAATGATATTTGACGATTCAAAAGTGCTGTAATAGGCCCACTTGAATAAAGATATTTTGACTTTGACTTTTGACTTTGAAAAGGAAATAGTTTGAAAGATTACATAGATAATATAAAAACATGCTCTAAGTTAAATAAACTAAATTGATAGTCAATTTTAATTGATGCTGACAGAAAAAAGATATCCGACAGAGTTCGTTTTGGGCTCTTCAAACTAGGTCTCATAAAAGAATAGGTCAAAGCTCTGGACAAGGATGGCGATTGTTTTCAGTACTTGAGATAAAAGTTTCCGGCGATAAGGGATGGCAAATTAAATTGAATGCGAAGTTTTTAGGTAAAATAAATGAAATGAAGCAGCCTGAGTAAGTTCCTGTGTGTCATATTTTTTTAGGAAATAATAAAAGTTAAAATTACAGGACAATAGGTCTTATCCTGCAGCTTTCCTGTATTGGTATCACATATGGCCAGAAACTTTTCTCTCAAATGCTGAAAACAATCACCATCCTGGTCCAGAATTTGACATATTGTTTTATTAGATATGAATTGGTGGTAGTAGTTTTTTTGCAATTTACTCGAAATCGTGTTCAGCGGGTCGAAAAACATGTGGATAGGTTAGGTAGGTAGGTTTTTTTGTGTGCCGGTGTATAAATCGTTCTTTAATGTTATCAGTCGTACATTGAATATGTGGAGAAACCTAATTGAAATTTATTGATAAGGCAGAAGCGTAAAATACACCTTCATAGGTAGATGCAAAAGTTGCCTAGAATGCAAGTGAACTTGTCCGTGTGAACGCAGCACGAGATAGTATGTACGAACTGTGAAAGCACTTAGTGTATTTCCCAGGGGCCGCCACTGTCACGGCGGCTGATTGACGGCTCGAAAGGATTTGCCTTCACGGTACAACACACAAATTTCATCACCCGATATACAACGGATAAAATTTTAACATGGAAAAGGTAATTTTACGCAGGCGAGTTATCATTGTCAGAATTTATTAAGAAAATTTAAAATTTCGTTAATTTCTGTTAGTAACATAATTCAGTTTAAGAAATATTGACAAGTTTATCGATGGAAGGTTCCTACGCATGCACGCACGCACAAACACCCTAACGCATGCATGCACGCACGCAGACACACGCACAAACACAGAAAACCACAACTTTTCTTTTATACGTTAACACAATGTAGATAATGAAATAAACTATTGTTATAAATATAAATCAATATATTATCTATTCTAGTGTTTTTAAATTACTTCAAGTACTTTCGAATTATAAAAAATTGTTTTCACATTACTGACTTATTTATTAACAAAAATCTACAACCATCCTAACTAATTTACATACTAGAGGTTAGTTTTTTAAAAGAAACGTATACGGTTTGTTTTTTAGAAAAGTATACGGTTTGTTTGTTAGAAACGTATTCGCTCTGTTTGTTAGAAACATATACGGTTAGATTTTTAGGGTCGTATACGATTTTTTTGTTAGAAACGTATACGATTTATTTGTCAGAAATGTATACGGTCGAATTGTTAGAAACTTATACGATTTGTTTGTTATAAACTTATTCGGCTTCCTTGTTAGAAACGTATACAGTTTTTTTGTTAGAAACGTATACGGCTTGTTTATTAGAAACATATACGCTCTGTTTGTTAGAAACGTATACGGTTCGTTTGGTAGAAACGTTTTCGGCTTCTTTTTTTGAAATGTATACGGTTAGATTTTTAGGGTCATATACGATTTGTTTGTTAAAACCGTATACGATTTGCAGAATCCTAAGCGGCTTGTTTGTTAAAAAAGATTACGGTTTGTTTGTTAGAAACGTACACGGTTAGATTTTTAGGAACGTATACAGTCTGTTTGTTAGAAACGTATACGGTTTGTTTGATAGAAAGATATACGATTTGTTTGTTAGAATACT
This sequence comes from Elymnias hypermnestra, assembly GCA_015832385.1. Lineage (NCBI taxonomy): Eukaryota > Metazoa > Arthropoda > Insecta > Lepidoptera > Nymphalidae > Elymnias > Elymnias hypermnestra. Next base: position 2,410,421 of record JACTOM010000917.1, read on the forward strand.
GAAAGGCTTGTTTTTTTAAAAAAGTATACGGCTTGTTCATTAGAAACGTATATAATTTTACTAGAATTTACATTATTTTTTTTTGCATAAATAAGTTAAATTCTATAGATAAAATAATTATAAAACTGTCAGTGTATTTGACCTTCCCTTATAAACAAGGCTAAAGGTTGCTTAATGAAATGACCTTTAATAAATATTTAAAGGTTACAGCGAAAGGGATACGTTATGAATAATTTATTTCCCATTCTACGAGTACCTATATCCGATTTAATAGTTTGCAATGTTTGACCCACTATTTGCTCAAACAGCGAAATAATGCAATACAAACATTTGTGTAATTTGATTAGATATTTGTTCAAACACATGAGATTATCTCAAACAAATATTGGACACCTGCACAATAATAAATAAATATTATAATATTTTTTATTACTACTAACAAATTTTGTAAAGAAATAGAGATTGGCCACCTGCGTAGCAGACATTAAACAACTATTATAATATCTCTTGTTATTACTAACTAATTTTATCTACAATGGCATATCTCATATAGAGATTAGCCACCCTTTAAAATATTTGAGAGCTATTGAAATAATTTGTATCATAACTATTGGATTTAGTAGACGATGGCATATCTCAAGCAGAGATTGGCCACCTGTACAATATTAAATATAATAATTTTGATTATTAATGGTTTCGCATAAAGTAGTACATCTCATACAGAGATTGGACACTTGCATGACATTTATTAACTATTAATATAATTTTTGTTTAGCTTATTTTATCTACGCTGCCCTATCTCAAATAGAGATTGGAATTCCACGCGGCATTAAAGAGTTGTTAATAAATAATTTTTATCATAATTATGGGATTTAGTTGACGGTGGCATATCTCATATAGAAATTGCCCACCTGCATAATGTTTACTAACATAACTGGCTGATTTCACCTACGGTGAGCAGAGAGATTGGCCACTTGTACAACGTGTATATTAACGTTCTATTATAATATTTTTCATTATTAGCTGATTTCGTATAACGTGACATATCTCAAATAGAAATTGGCCACGTGTAAAATATTAGTAAACGATCGATGTATTATTTATCTAGCTCATTTTATATAAGTTGGCGTATCTCAAAAAGAGATAAGTAATCTGCGCAATATTAATGAACTTTTAAAATATATTTTTAAATAGCGGATTTCACATACTGGTGGCATATCTCAAAATGAGATTTGCCACTTGTAAGGTATTAAGGAATTATTGTAATAATTTTTGTCATTACTTGGTGATTTCATCTGCGGCGGAAAATCTCTAATTGAGATTGGCCACCTGCATAGTATTTATTAACATAACTACCTGATTTTTACTACGGAGAGATTGACCACCTGAACATTATTCAAGTACTGTTATAATATTTTTTGATTATTATTAGCTGATTTCGTACAAGGTGACACGTCTCAAACAGAGATTGGCCACTAGCATGATATTTATTAACTATTATTATAATTTTCGTCTTGCTTGTTTTATCAATGCTGCCATATTTCAAATAGAGATTGACAACCTACACGGTATTAGAGACCTGTTAAAATGTTTTTTATCAAAACTCTTGGATTTAGTAGACGGTGGCATATCTTAAATAGAAATTGGCCATCTGCACAATGTTTTTTAATATATCTGACTGATAACACCTACGGTGGTATATCTCAAGCGGAGATAGGCCACCAGTACAATATTAACCTGCTATTGTAATAATTTTGATTAATATTAGCTGATTTCGTAAAGGTGGCACATCTCAGACAGAGATTGACCACTTGCATGACATTTAGTCACTGTTATCATAATTTTTGTCTCGCTTATTTTATCTACGCTATCATATCTCAAACAGAGATTGGCAATCCACACGGTATTCGAGAGCTGTTAATAAATTTTTTATCATAACTATTGGATTTAGTAGACGGTGGTATGTCTCAAATAGAAATTGATCAAAAAGAGATTTGCCACTTGTAAGATATTAATTATTAAAATAATTTTTGTCATTACTAGCCGATTTCATCTGCGGTGGAAAGTCTCAAACGGAGATTGGCCTATTATGCCAGTTTTTAATTAGCCCATTTTATTGACAATATTTACTAATTTTTATCAAGCTTATTTTTTTTACGGTAACATATATCAAAAGGAGATTGGCCTCTTGGAGAGTTTTAATAATGATTACGTCCAGGTTGGGGTAATAGAGATTGACCACTTGCTATAAAAAGAAATTTTGTCGACGAAAGACGACTTTACCCTATCAAGCGTTACACAACCGAACGTGACGGCTCAGTCTCATTCAATACATTTGCAAAGTGTGCCTTAATATTTTTTTTTATTTAATAACAATAAATTCACTTTTGAATCGTCAGTAATCTGTCCATTAGTAACCAATCTATCACCAGTTTAGTTGGTTCTACTGAGAAGAAACCGTCAAGAAACTCAGTAGTTACTCTTTTAAATGTAATTTTGTATATTACACTGTGTAATATATTGCTTCTGTGAGCAACTGGAATCAATTCCAAACATATCTATCGCTTAAATAGTCTTCAAGATTATAATATATCTTTTGTAAGAGAATGTTTTTGATATATTTCTTAAATAATGTTGATGCAAATCCAAAATTGATTGCGGTATCGTATTTAAATTGCTTATGATCAACCCGATAAATGATTTCTGAACCTCCTTAACTCTAAAATGTTATATTACTAGCTTTTTTTTATTAAAATATCTCCCAGTTTAATCGAAATCTAAAACCCCATCGGTTTAAGGAAACATGAAATTCTTTAAGTTAACTGCTCAAGTTGTCAAGAGATGAAAATACGAGGAAATTGCGATAGTTTGAATTTAGTTCCCTGAAAACGTGGAGCTGCGGACTATTAAAGTTTATCCAACTATTTCCTTATGACTCTTAAATATATAACCTTGAATAGCCGACCGAATTTCGACCATATTGTTATCTAATACAAGCTGATCCATACAATATAAGAGAGAGAGGAACTTTGGTTAATACAAAATAGGTTATAGTGAGTCAACCTTAAAAGATAGACATATGCTATTAAGAACTTTTTTTTAGAACTTTTAATGAGGAAAAATTCTGTCATATATAATTTTTGTGAAACTTTTACGGTTTACCCAGTAAACAATATAGAAGCAAACAAAAGGAAAAATCACCATTTTTAAAATATTTTTCATTATTGCTCCGCTTCTATTAGTTTTAGTGTGATAAAATATAGTCCATAGTCTTCGTCGACAAATGGGCTATCTAAAATTGAAAGAATTTTTCGAATCGGAGCAGTAGTTCCTGATATAAACGCATTCAAGTAAACACACTCTTCAGCTTTATAACATTACTAATAGTACAAAGCTTTATCTACCAACCCACCTTTATATGGGCTTTATTTATATATTACAGTGAAAGAAAATTACATGCCGACACTTTAGTGCTTATGTGTGATCACCCCTGATGGTAAGTGATCATACAATCTAAGATGCAACTAGGTCGTGTAAGAGACAATTTACCTCTTAAACAAAATCTTTGCTTATCGATACGTCTTTGCTCTTCGGCTGGTAACTAGCCACGGCCGAAGCCTCCTACCAGTCCAACAAGAGGTAAACAGAAAATTTTTATCAACCAATATCCGTTATAATACTTTAAAACCATCCAACAGACAGTGCAATACAATTTTTAGTTTGAATCTTCAAAATTACCATGAAAAAGGCTATTGTGAGTCAACCTTAAAAGATAGACATATGTGATTTATAGCTTTTTGTTAGAGCTTCTAAAGAGGAATAATTTTCACATACAAAATTATTACGTAACGTTAATCGTTTACGTAGCGTACTCATTAGAAGCTTACAAACGGAATAAATCCCCGTTTTTGCAACATTTATCGTTGTTACTCCCCTCTTATTAGTCTTAACTTCATTTTATTTAGTTTATAACCTTTGTAAATAAATAAGCTATCGAGCAATAAAAAAAATTCCCAATTCGATCCGCTAGTTCTTGAGATAATCGCATTCAAACATACAAAGACTTCAGCTCAATTATGTGGATACAAAAAGACAAGGAATTGAGTATATTATACCTAAAGCAAGTATAAAAGTTTAAAAATGACCTCGTTTATACAAAATTCAATATCAATTTCAATGAAATAAGTTTAGTTAATTTTAAAAGTTCATTTTACGTTCTAGTTTCACTGTAATTAATTTTCGAGTCCACATTAAGAGCTAACGAATAGCCGATGTAATAAAAAAAACTAAATTATATTTTTATTACCGAAGAACGAGTTTAATTAAAATTCCCTCTGAATTTTACTCATTCATTTTTATTTTACCTCGGCTTCAATTCTGTTCCCGCGAAAGGACATTAAAATTTCATCAAAGTATACCCAAGGTCTAATAAAACCGTTCCCGGATATGATAATAATTTTAATACATTATTTTTGCAGGATATCTGCTTTTTAGATGAGAAATTAATTATACAGCATTATAATAAACAACATTTAGAACCTTTTAAAAGTATAGACCGAAATATAAAGCTTGTATACAAGGTGTTAGACACCTTTTATGATGGGACGGAAAAAAGTCAATCCTGATTTAGAAAAACCATATTTTTAAAAGGATTTATTAGCATTATTTACGCTCCAGAAAATTACAGATTTATAAGAAATACATTATTAAAAAAACCAGCAATGAAACACAAAATTCAGGAACAGCCCGAGTCAACGACCTCTAGATGCTACAGGGCAACTAGAGGTCGTTGACCCGGGCTAGACGTCATCTGTTTTAATTTTGAGTTACATTGCTGTTTTTTTAGTAATGTAAGTAAGTAGCAGCCCATTAACGTCCCACTGCTGGGCACAGGCCTCCTCCCTCATATGAGAGAGGGTTTTTAGAGCATAGACCCACCACATTGCTCCACTGCGGATTGGCAGGCATAGTACACAAGTGCACTCTCTATTCCTTCACTCTCATAGTCCGATGTGACGGGAATCCGACACGACCGGAGAGAGATCAGGCGCAGGACCGACGGCTTAACGTGCTCTCCGAGGCACGGGGGTGGATCACACCGCCAACTTCCCAACTTCGGGCAAATATTGAGAAAATCTTAATAGAAAACTCAATATTGATTTTTGAATTGGCCCGACCCGGGACTCGAACCCAGGACCTCATGTCTGTAGTCGAACATGCTAACCAAATTAATAATGTACTTCTTATAAAACTATCGTTTTATTTAGCTTTACTAATATAATGGAGCGAAAAGAAGCGTAATAAAACGTTTCAAAACTATAATTTTTTTTAAATCAGGATTTTGAAATGATTGCCAAAACTCATCACCATCGACTTTATCATTACGTGAATCCTGAAGCTGCTAATCTTCTGGATATCAAAGAAACTACAATGACTTTAAAAAAGTTAAACAATGGAGAAAGAGCATTGAAACTATAGTGTAGTATATTTATAAGTAAGAACTTAAATATAATGTGTACTTGTAGTCTATAAAAAAATAACTTGTCGGTAACAAATAACTTGAAAAAATTACAGTTATTGGACCAATAATAACGCTAGTAGTAGACACCATTATATTATCTAGAGGGTTATAGCCATCAATACTCCTGGCAGGTGATCCCACATGGTAGCTCAGGGCGGAAGTTCTCACGGCTGCTTACCAGTACAGAGCAGCCGCGAGAACCAGAGGGAAATCTCTAGACGCTGGCGAGATAAGGAGGTTCAGGGTTCTAGCTAACAGAGCCTCGACCCAAAGATGGAAGGAGGATCTCGAGTCCCCAATAGCGAGTGGGGCCATAGTAGGGGCTATTTGCTCTTATCTGGACAAATGGCTGGGCAGAGAGAGTTGGTACAGGTGCATACCAGTCATGGTTGCTTCGGCAAATATCTGTACCAAACTGTTGGCTGCGTGTCCTCGTCAGACACAGCCCACCACACTGCGGCAGAATGTACCGCCTGGGGACCTCAGCGACTCATTATGACGTCACTGATCGGCACGGATCTCTCACTGGCAAGTATAATAGGAGCAATACTTAACAGTGAGCAGGTCTGGAGAGCGGTTGCCTCCTTTTGGAGGCACGGCAAGGGGGAGAGTGAATGCCGCCGAAACACTCCAGCCCCGCCGAAAGGGTGCAGGAAACAGGAGGCGGAGGTTTATCAACTCCTCTCTCTCTGTAGAATATCTGTGAGCCGGCTGGAACCAAGGGGCCAGACAGGAATGCCTCAACGAACCTCTGGCTCTCCACTTACGGTTGATGATGGTCCCGCTGTGTTTTAGTGGGTATTGCGAGTTCTTCCCCCTAACGGAGTCTCACATTCTCGACTCCACAATCGTGTTGCGTAAATGCATTTCCCAGCGACAAAAAAAAGACAGCATATTAAATTACCTTTTACCAACTTGTTACGCTATCATCTCAGGTTGTGTCATCAGGTGAGATTACAGTATTTCATACAAAAACTTATATTTACCAGAAGAAGAAAAAGCAGTCTTTTTTTCTTAATTCTTTAAGATTTCCCTGATAAGAGTATCAAGGCATCTTGAAGCCGATCTAGGTTAGAGTCAAACTGTATTTATCTGCGAGACAAAGGCAGTTTATAGAGAGGGTACACTCGGAAACGTAATTGCTTACGCGCTTGGAGTGGCCGACTAGAACTGGGCATCCCTGTAGGGTGACAATACTTCATTCATTTATTTAACGTTTCTATAACAAACTCCTAGAACACGTTCTAGAGATGTCGCTTGATAACATAACGATAGATAACAGAAACAACGGCTTGATTTACAGTAGGACGAATTTAAAAACACGTATTTTCTAAATTGTCTGAGTATGGACTGGTGAGAGGCTTCGGCTGCAGTTAGTTACCACCCTACCCTATTCCGGTACAATGCTTTGTAGAAAAAAGAGTGAAACCATGAGAGCTATATCACCTCTTACTGGATTAGCGCTCTTCCATCTTAGACTGTATCATCACTAATCACACATCAGATGAGATCACAGTCAAGCGCTATCCTGTCAGCAATAAAAACAAAAAGAAAAGAAACGACGACGACAACGTAACTAAACAAATTTCTTTCATTAAAGTCCCACAGCAGGCCTACTCACTTATATGAGACGGATCCACTGCGGATTAGAAGGCATGGTACACAAGTGCACTCCTATTCTTTCACTCTCATAGTACAATGTGACGGGAATCCGTCACGACCGGAGAGAGATCAGGTGCAAGACCGACGGCTTAACGTGCTCTCCGAGGCACCAAGGCGAAGCTCCCCGATTACATACCCAACACAGGAAAAATATTAAGATAATCTTAATAGAAAACTCAATATCAATTTTTGAATTGACCCAACCCGGTACTTCAACCGAGGACCTTACTCTAAAAATGCTAAACACTAAACCAACTAGGATATATATTACTTATTAAAATTACAAGTAGAAATATAAAATTTAGTTTAATCAATTTATAAAATGTCACAAAAAAATTCGTCGCATTTCAACTCTTTTCTGATTATATCTAATTGTTTTATTTTATCAGAGATTTTCTTATTACATTTACATAGTGAAACGAGTTTTTTTGCCTAAATACTAGTTTTTGAATGCCGTCAGAAAATAAATATTAAGTGTGAAATGAGTTTTTAAATCGGTTATCGTGTGGTGGTCCTACATACAAGCGATGGAGTACGCGTTGTATTTTGAAACATTATTCAGATGGTTTGCATCAGATGACTTCAATGAATTCGGATACGTTGTGATAGCCTTTATGTGGAACTAGATAAACATTATGCGACTTTACACACTAGGTATGCCCTGCAGTTTCAGCTACTAATCCTAATGTTAGTGAGATTATATTACGAAAGAAAATACTACTTAATTCCGAGTCAATTAGGTTTACGGTTTAAAAGACTTGATGAAAACATTTGACTTGATAAGACTCGAGCTTCTCACATATACTTGTCAAATCTCTGATCCTGTGGAAATGTGGAGAAAGCCATTCTTAGTGAGTGTGTACATCGCAAAAGGAAACTACTCAATTCGACGTCAAGTAGGTGTAAACTTTCAAAGGCGTAGTAATTCGCTTATATAAAACCTATTCTTAGTGTGTACATCGTAAAGGGAAACATTACAGAAATATAATCAGGTTTACACTTTTAAATGCATGAATCACAATGAAGGGAGGAGAATGTTAAGGGGAGAATCCACTTAGGTGACGAACAGATATAAGTGAATTGTACACCTACCTGGTCTCCCGGCGCCGATCTCCTCGGCGGCTACGAGCCCTGGCAGATGAATGATCACGTGAGATGTGTATTTGTATGTGTGTGTGTGTGGAATGTGTCTGTAACCTGCCAAAATGTCGCGGAAAGCTGCCGTCGGCGACGCTGGTTTGCTATTCCACTCCAAAGTCCACAGGAAATTCCTATTGGGGCCACCGCGTGGGTGAAATAACCTAGCCGCGCTGTGACCCGCCAACTTTCACTAGAGGGCTACGATATGGGCCTACAAAACGCGACGATCTACTTCATTAGCCACACAAACTAATTAACGCGTGGAATTACCGCACTTTCCCGACAAAATCATACAAAATCACGAAGCGGGCTCATTCTGCCCCGTGGACGCAATTACGTGAGACCTACGTCCAGCACTGGATGTCCATCGCTTGAAGCGACGACGACGACGAGCGACTTATAGATAACCTTTGAATTGTCACCATTTCATCATCACCGTTATAATGTGGGTGTGGGTTATTTTATAGCAATCCATATAATAAATTTAGTAAATAAATAACTTATTTATTACAAAACCTCTTGAACTTTTCATTAGAAACAACGCTTAAGAGCCGAGTCAAGTATGAAAATAAAAAATTTACTATCCTAATTTGCATCGCCTTATTAGAGAACGACGACATTGAAATATTTGTATATTAAAAATCAAAACACTTTTTGTTTGAATACTTGAGACGTCTAAATGATCCATTAAGTCGACTTTTTCATTTACATATTGTAGACTGAAGTAGATTGCTTTTTCATAATAAAAATGTATAATTCTACTCCTAGTAATTGCTTTATTCAGTATCTAATAAATATCTATCTGTACTAAGCAATTGAAGTAGTCTCAAAGATCTACAAAGATAACAAGTTTACCACCGGTTTGGAAAGTTGACTATTGATTACACTAAAAAGAAACCGTCAAGAAACTCAGTAGTTACTCTTTTAAATTTTGTTGTTGTCGCTTATATCATTTTCAAAACTATTATTTGCTTTTCGTAATGTTTTTAACATATTTCCGTCCATGAAAAATTGGCTATCAGCTGATAGATTTTTTTTAAAATTCTAATGAGTAGTCCCAGAAGTTACCGCATTCAACAATGAAAGATTTTTCAATTTCAATCACTAGTTCCAGAAGTTAACGTGTTTAACACTCAAATAACTTTCCAATATATAGTTATAGTTCCAGAAGTTAATGCACTCAACATTTAAATAATATTTCAATTCCAACCAATGGTCCCAGAGGTGACCGCGTTGAAGGCTGAGAGAATATTTAAATTCGAACCAGTAGTCCCAAAGGTTAGCGCTCTCAACATAGTAATAATGTTTCAATTCGAACCAGTAGTCCTAGAAATCTGACTGTTTAACATTGAAATAACTTTCCAATTCCAACCAGTAGTCCCAGAAATTAGCGCTCTCAGCATTATAATTATATTTCAATTCGAACCATTAATCCCCGAAATTCGATTGTTTAATATTGAAATGACTTTCCAATTCCAACCAGTAGTCCCAGAAATTAGCGCTCTCAACATTACAATAATATTTCAATTCGAACCATTAATCCCAGAAATTTGATTGTTTAATATTGAAATGACTTTCCAATTCCAACCAGTAGTCCCAGAAATTAGCGCTCTCAACATTACAATTATATTTCAATTCGAACCATTAATCCCCGAAATTTGATTGTTTAATATTGAAATGACTTTCCAATTACAACCAGTAGTCCCAGAAATTATTCATTCATCGCTAAAACAATTCCAACAATCCCAAAGGTTAGTGCTCTTAACATTGAAATAATATTTCGACACAAATCAATAATCCCGGACATATTATGGTTTAACATTGAATAACTTTCCAATTCCAACCAGTAGTCCTAGAAGTTAGCATATTTAACACTTAAAAAAAGTTCCAATTCGCACTAGTACTTAAATTAAGGCATTCTACAAACAAACTCATTGGTCTAGTGGTTAGCATGTTCGACTACAGACATGAGGTCCTGGGTTCGAGTCCCCAGGTCGGGCCAATTCAAAAATCAATATTGAGTTTTCTATTAAGATTTTCTTAATATTTGCCCGAAGTTGGGAAATTGGTGGTGTAATCCACCCCCGTGCCTCGGAGAGCACGTTAAGCCGTCGGTCTTGCGCCTGATCTCTCTCCGGTCGTGTCGGATTCCCGTCACATCGGACTATGAGAGTGAATGAATAGAGAGTCCACTTGTTGTGTACTATGCCTGCCATTCCGCAGTGTAGCAGCGTGGTGGGTCTATGCTCTAAAAACCCTCACTCCTTGGAGTGAGGAACCCTATGCCCAGCAGTGGGACGTTAATGGGCTGCTACTACTACTAGACAAACAAACTCTCCACCGTTATAACATTGATATAGATTCAAGAGATGAAAAATTATTCACACATGAGATTCGCTATTTATTTTTGCACATCAAATGCAGCATCACTATTAAAACATACGTGTAAAAATTGCTAGCCATTCCGTTAAAATACGAGGATCATTAATACATGCACCACGGGGAAATCAGAGTACGTGTGCCTGATGAACTGACATCAGAATAATATAAAAAATTCAAAAGAAAAAAAGATGCGAAACAATAAAAACACAATTCTAATTGCGCGACGATAAAGTAATCTCTCAGTCTCTTTTAATCTATTGTTATTGTATGTTTCTTTTTCATTTTATATCGGGAGTTCTACAGCTTGCAAATTATGTGTCATTCGTGTAAAATATTCTGTTATATTTCTTTTTTTTGCTGAGTTATTAATTAAGGACCTGATTGTAACAGATACTACAGTTTAAGGTAGCACGTGTCAGAAAATAGAGCAATAATCAGTAAATACAAAAAGCCAATAACCAAACTAAATTATTCTTTACTTCCAGTAAACTCAAACTTTTTAATCAAAGGCTCTACCACCGGTTCGTAACTTAACCGACTACAGAGAAGAATCCGGAAAGAAACTGACATGACTCTTTTTTCAAAATTCAAATCAATTATCATTAAATATAAAAACAAATAGCACACAATTATCATTATGACATAATACAAAGACATCAGTTTTAATTTATAGAAATATACTTAGTTTTGTATCGCAGAGCAGCACTTTTTGCCGACACAACTAACTAAAAACACAATAACTGGTAGCTAACGTTGATTAAAAGCTGAAAGCTCAACTAACTTCTACGATGTTTTACGACGACAAAATACCAATGAAAGTGTTTGGCGCCAAATACATTTCTTAATTATCTTATTTATTAAGTAACAAGCAGTCCCTGTTAGTTTTTAATAATTACAATTAATATAATTTAAGTAATTCTAATCGTTAATGAAACATTACAACAATAATATCTCAAATTGGCATCATTTACAATGTGAAGGCCATCCTTTCTAAGAATACGATTTAGTCAAATGACGAACCGTTTCCTTTATCTTAAATATTACTTTATTTAAAATATATGTAATTATTTTATATATACTATCACACGCTAAACTGGTAAGAGCTAATTTACCTGTATTTATATAATAATTACATCGAAAATTTCTAGCCAAAAGCTACGAGCCATTTCAGACCCAAACAAATTAGGATATACAGTTTCCTAAATTTTACTTGTCGGAAATCGATCCAGGATCTCACCGTTAGATAACTTAAATAGGCTGTTGATTTGTATAAATACACACTAATAAAATCAAAGTGTATTTGCATATACAACATCTAGTAGTCGAGTAATTTACCTCCTATGTTTATAAAGGTGTCTTCTTAAAAACAATAGCCTGTAAAAACGATTGTTGATTATCAAGCTTAAACAGATATAAAACATTTTATGTACAATATGTGTAGAATGCAACATATTAAAACAATTATCTTGTTTTTTTGCTAGGAAATGCTTTTACGCACTGACCCAGACCGTGTGTCTGGTGTGTGAAACTCAGCGAACAACGAGACCTCGCAATACCTACTAAAACCCAGCGGAACCCTCTTCATCCAATAATGAAGCACCAGGGGTTCAACTTTGGCATTCATCCATGGTGTCCCGGATGAATCCGACTGAGGATTCTCGACGATGGAAGGACTTACGCTTACAGACGCTGCCTTAAAGCCCGCCTCCTGCGGCGGTATGAGGGAGGATCCGCTGCAATCTCCCTCTCTCGTTCGTCTCACAGAAGAGGGCCACTCCCGCCCAGCACCTCTCACTAGAGAGCATCGCGCCTACAACGCTGTCCAGCGAGAGGTCCGCGCCGATCAGCGCAACCAAGAGGTGACGCTGAGGTCCCCAGGCTGCACAATCTGCCAAAGTATCCTGTGCCGAGTCGATGGCAGCACCGCACTCATGACAGGCCGGTGATTCCTCGCGACCAATTCTGTGCAGAAACTTTCCGAAACATCCGTGTCCGGTCAGAACCTGCACCAATCTGTAGGTGAGCGACCCGTGCTTCCTGGAAAGCCATTGTTCCAGGATCTGGTAAACGATGAAACTGGTGATCTTTATTAATTCACAATCGATATATACAAAACAGATATCAAACTTTATATTATATGTACAGTAAATTGAGTAATTTACCTCCTACGATTATGAGTAAAAGGCGGCATTTTAATGTCAATACCTGGTAAATTCGACTGTTAATTTGAATAAATGCTCACAAATCTTATTTACCCAACAATCAACGGGCAGTAAACCGATATCAAACAATATTTTTAATGTATTATATCAGATAGTTGAGTACATCACCACCTACAGTTATTTTTATTTGGTTCGTTAAACGGGTGAAATCTGTTAAAAGTATGTTTAAATTCCACATATCCTCTTTCACACAGTTCATCCACACTTTTTTTGGTCGCCCACTCCGGGTTCTGCCGCTTATCATCATATTTAGGGCCCTCTTGCATACATGGCTATTTTCCCTTCTCATGACATGTCCATACCAGAATAGCCTTCACTCCAGGTCACTGGTGCTACTTTCACACTTCCTCTGATATACCCATTCCTAATCTTGCCTAATTTTGTCACTCCACACATCCATCTCAGATTTCGCATCTCCGCTGCATGCAATTTTCTTTCATTCTCCCCTTTGGTTGCTCAGCGCTGTAATCCATACAAGATGACAGGTCTTACGATCGTCTTATAAATTTTCCCCTTATCTGCTATATGGAGGGAAAATATCATTTTAAAAGAATTAAATTAAAGCGACTATTGTTTTGAATAAATACGCAATACGTTAATAGTTAATTTAGTTTTTTTTTTAAAGCCCATTAACGTCCCTCTGCAGGGCACAGGCCTCCTCACCCCTCAGAGCGAGGGTTTTTAGAGCATAGACATCATAGTATGTTTTGCTTTGTCTGCACTCACTTTTCTCTTTCTCATGTAATTATAAGAAATTTGTATTATAGGAAACTGTTTTGGTTGTAAGGTATTATCATATATTTTATTATTATCGTGTAAATAATGTACTGTTTGTTTCCAAAATAAAGCTAAAATAAAAAATAAAAATAGACCCACCACGCTGCTCCGCTGCGGATTGGCAGGCATAGTACACAAATGCTCTCTCTATTCCTTCACTCTCATAGTCCGATGTGACGGGAATCCGACACGAGCAGAAAGAGATCAGGCGCAGGACCGACAGCTTAACGTGCTCTCCGAGGCACGGGGGTGAAGCACACAACCAACCCAGCAGTAGAACGGTAATGGGCTACTACTAAATCAACGGAGAGTAAACAGATATCACACTTTTTTTTCTGTATGCAATAACTTGAGTAAGTTACCTCCTACCACTTTGAGAAGAAGACATTATTAAAATTGTGTATTCAAAAAACTGTTGATTTGAGTAAATACTTTTGATGAGTTTAATTATTTCACAACTAACGGACAGTAAACAGATATCAAACTTTATTTTGCATACGGTAGGAGGTAAATACATACATACATACATAGCATCACGCCTCATTCCCATAAGGGTAGGCAGAGACAACATCCTTCCACTTGCCACGATCCTTGCATATCTCCTTCGCTTCTTTCAATCTCATTAAACCTTTCATACAAGTTCGTCGGTTTAGAGTACTCTTGACCTGGCCGTTATTTAAAATGTCCTGGATTTGGTCCAGGAACGTTCGCCTTGGTCTTCCCCTTCCAACTTTCGCATTCACTCTTGACTCATAAATCCTTTTTGTCAGTCTCCTTTCATTCATTCTCTCTACATGCCCAAACCATCTAAGCATACCTTTCTCAATTTTAGTCACTACGTCTTCTTTTATACCACAACGTTCTCTTATCACACTATTTCTTACTCTGTCACTCAGTTTTAATCCACTCATGCTTCTCAACGCTCTCATCTCTACCGCATTTATTTTACTTTTGTGATTCTTCTGCCATACCCAACTTTCACTACCATACATAAGTGTTGGCACCAACACTCCAGCATGCACTGCCAGTCTAGCCCTTTGAGACACCATCTGGCTATTCATAAAAGCATGCAGAGCACCATTTACCATATTCCCTGCATTCACTCTCCTTTCGATATCACTTTCACATGTTCCATCTTTTGTAAATTTAGATCCCAAGTATACAAATTCTTTCACCTCTTCCACTTGTTCCCCATCTATCAAAATATTGCCATTCATCATAGATTCATCTCGTTCAAAAAGCATAACTTTCGTTTTGTTTACATTCACTTTCATTCCTTTCCCTTTCAAAGCTTCATTCATAATATTTAGCATCTCCTGTAGCTCATTAGCGGATGACGCAAGTATTACTTGATCTAAATAAATAATACTTGATTGAGGAGGTAAATTACTCAACTTAGTGGTGAAATATACGGTTATGAATAGAAAGCGCCATTTTAAGCAATAGACTGTTAAAAACGACTGTTCATTTCAGTATATACTCACTAGGATCTTAATTATCTTGCAATTAAAGGAGAGTAAACAGAAATCAAACTTTATTTTCTGTGTGCAATAACTTGAGTAAATTACCTCCTACCACTGTGAGGAGAAGAAGACATTTTAAAACAATTTTGAATTTAAGAAACTGTTGATTTAAATAAATACTCATTAATAGCTTAATTATTTCACAACTAACGGACAGTAAACATATATCAAACTTTATTTTGTATATCGTAGGAGTTAAATAACTCGACTTAACACGGTTATGAGTAGAAAGCGTCATTTTTAAGTAATTGTCTGTTAAAAACGACTGTTGATTTGAGTAAATACTCACTAGGATCTTAATTATATCGCAATCGATGGACAGTAAACCTGCTAGTAGATAGATTTAATCTGCATATAAATCGCGGCGAGTGTCAGGGAGAGGCGACATGATCGAATTGAAAGTGGATTGGCAGCAGATGTGGAGCAATTCATTGCTGACTGGCGTAAGGGGCGTGCGGTCCACACGTGCGGTCTGATGCAAATCTCACATTAATCTAAATCTACCTACAGTCTATTGATACAAATGTAAAAAAAAAGAAATGCTACATCTAAAAAATAGTATAATAATGGTTAAAACTGTCTACAGATCTCAATATCTATATTAATATAAAGCTGAAGAGTTTGTTTGCTTGAACAAGCAAATCTCAGGAGCTACCAGTCTGATGGGAACAAATATTCCAGTGTTAGATAGGACATTTATTTAAAAAACTATAAGCTATATATATCGTCTTGCTAAGATAAAAGAAAACTATGCACCAATGAAATATGTTCCAAGATCAGTGGGTGTTCCTTTTGATAGCTTCCGCTGCGTACGCTGCGTAATCGGTTACAGTTTTGCAAAAATAATGTATTACGGAATTATTCCCCGTTAAAATATCTACAAAAACGTCCATGACAGTATATACCTATCTTTTATGGATGGCTCACTATAACCTTTTTTATGCTAACCAAATTTATTCCATTTCTGTCTCAGTTTTGACCACGGTAGATTCGATATAAATAAATATGACATTCAAAATAATATTATATATGCGAGTCTGTTGGATTTTCACGCCAAAATAGGGAAAGGATTCAAATGAAATTTGATACATAGATAGTCGTAAAGCCTGAAAGTAATGAGGCTAAATTATTACAAATGCTACCTAATAACACTATCTCACGAGGACGAAGTCGCGGACACAGCTAGATTATAATAGAAAAAGAATATTGCCATCTTAGCCTTCAGGAGATCTTTAGATAAATTACCTGTTACCATCAGGTAACATGGAAGTTATACGCCAACCTTTTACGTTCAATATACAATTTTTGGCAAATTTCTGTCATGTCAAACTTAACCACTAGTTTGAAGTTGTGAAATACGGTTACCGATTTGATTAAATGGTCTAGAATCTTAGTCATCTCGCACTCGAAAGAGTGTAAATCCGTAGACAAATCGATTAAATCTGCATATAAATCGCCCAGACTGTCACTGTGAAGCGACAGTATCAAATTGGAAGTAGATTGCGACGAGTTCTGGAGCAATACGTTGCAAAAGGGGAAAGGAGAATGCGGTTTATATATTTGTTAACTGTTTTATATCATAACATTAATCTTTTTTTAAATCAAATAGGATTTCACTTTAAAAGTCAATAAACAAACTAAAATATTCTTTTATTCCAACAGCTCAATTGTTCGTGTCAACTATTATTTGTCATGATACGATCAGAAATATAAACATCTCATTATTTTTAAGTCATAATGTGTATTATGTATTTCGCTTCTCGATAACTGTCGTAACAAAATATGCGTAGAAATAAGGCCAGATAATAGAAAAAACTGCCTCACTGGTCTAGTGGTTAGCATGTTCGACTACAGACATGAGGTCCTGGGTTCGAGTCCCAGGTCGGGCCAATTCGAAATCGATATTGAGTTTTCTATTAAGTTTTTCTCAATATTTGCCCGAAGTTGGGAAGTTGGCGGTGTGATCCACCCCCGTGCCTCGGAGAGCACGTTAAGCCGTCGGTCCTGCGCCTGATCTCTCTCCGGTCGTGTCGGATTCCCGTCACATCGGACTATGAGAGTGAAGGAATAGAGAGTGCACTTNACCGGAATATGAGAGTGAAGGAATAGAGAGTGCACTTGTGTACTATGCCTGCCAATCCGCAGTGGAGCAGCGTGGTGGGTCTTTGCTCTAAAAACCCTCTCTCATAACAGGGAGGAGGCCTGTGCCCAGCAGTTAATGGGCTGCTACTTACTTACTTACTTACTTAATAGAAAAAACAAAAATTCAGTTACTGTTATGTCTTCTTGGTGTTCAGAAGACGGAACGTAGGTTGTTCAGGCGCTGGTTGAAAGAGTCGACCAAACAGAGAGAGAGTTTACGTTTTACGTTGCGAAAAGATGCAAGATTTTATAATTGTCCGTTATGACCACAGACTGTGTTAAGGTTTTTGATCACAGATTATGTTGTGAATATGAATTCACAACAGTAACAAAGTGACCGTTACTAACGGTACGTGTGTCGCGTCGAAGGTCGTTATGTTATTTGGTGGTATTTATAAACTGTGAGTATTTATAAGAGATTATTTGTGTTTTTGATTATATAAGATATGAGCCAATAAATACAATACGGACTTTTTTCACTATCTTTAAAATTAACGTTACATGGCGCTACAACAGAGTCATAAATTAATAAACAAAAGATAACATTGTATAGTTTAACTATTAGCAAACATAAAAATCATGACATTTGGTAATCTTTCATGAATATTTAAGACCAAAGAGCCACTGTAGCGTCATTTGACCCGCGGGGCAATGTACGTCAGAGCGAGGTGGGGCAAGTATTTAACTCGATTTTCATTGGATTTGGGATATATTACTTGTAAAAAACTTTCTTGTCAATGAATCTGCCACCGATTCGGAATGTAGATATCTACTGAGAAGAATCCGGCAAGAAACTCAATAGTTACTCTTTTCTATCGTTGTTATAATTCATGTAGAAATACAATAATATAATAAACATCGATTTACATTAAATATAAAACAATTATCATTTAAGACATATAAAACAAGGTTTTAAACTAGAGCTTTGTATTAGAGAGCAGACCGATTTACCAACACAATTAACTTAAAACACTATAACTGGTAGTTGACGTTGAGTAAAACTGAGAACTAAATTGACTTCACGAATATAGAACATTTTATAACTTCAATTAATGAGACATTTATGTCTAAACAGCAATGAGGATATCAAGTTTTCTCTTTTAAAGTTTGCATTTGCATTTGCACCTCCCCTTCCTATCTATTCCTCTCACCAAAGGTTGGTTGGAAGAGCTCGCTCTTAGTGATAAGACCGCCTTTGCGCACTTTATCACTTTATTTTCTGATTTTCTTTATTTTACATAAGTTGTATTTTCTTTCACTTGAATGAATGCAATAAAGTTTAAAATAAATAAATGTTTCCGTTCAAATACATTTCTTAATTATCATATTTAACACGAAAACTGCCATTCCCTGTTAGTTTTAAATTATTAATATGAGTAATTCTAATCATTTATGAAACATTACAATGATTCTATAGCAGATTGGGATCAATTACAATATTTAGATTGAGAATTCATTAGGTTTTCTGCTCTAAAAGTAGTCAAATGACGAACCGTCCTCATTTAATTTATTTGAAATATATTTTCATAAGGTTGGAATTGGAAAGCGAATGAGTTGGCCACAGTGTCTTTTTCACAGTTGGATTTATGTTTTTAAATATATTATCTATACAAGTGGCACTAGAAAAGGTTATTCTTGTAGGCTCCATAAACATATTAGATAAATTATAAGTGTAAAAAATTTTAACAGTTTCATGCTTGAATCGCTACATTCTAAGATATTAATATTAAAATCTCCACATACTACTAACTTTTTGTTTGTTTTCGACATTATGAATAGCACCTGGTACTTTAATTTTTCAAAAACCTCAAAATTGGATAATGGTGGCCTATACACTGTTACTATAACAAACGGCTCTAATTCAATAGATACCAGCTATGATATGATATGATGCCAGATATCCAATGGTATCTCAATATTATTATTATGCTCAATCACTAGCCAAATTCTTGGCTAAAGTTGTAAATAAATATGATATATAGCGAAATAGCTATCTGTCGTTTATAATAATTGGATAGGTGGAACCTTTGTAAATATTACAATAAGAATTAGCACACATCCTAAAGTCAATAAATAAGTTGTAAGTGAGTAAGCTGGTGAAAGCTTGACGAGAGCATTACGAATACTGTGATCAGGCAAGACGAACGGTAGTTATCTTGAACATACAAAACACGGTTTTAGAAAGTTATATTACCGAATAGATTCCTTTATATACACACATAGAGATAATGCTAATAAGTGGTGTAATAAAAAATAAAATTTCTTAACATTCATAATATTTCTAGAGATGAGACGAAATGTATATTAAAATGATATCTCTGCATTTACATTTGTTCGCTGTCATTATTTTTCAGCTTTGTCAACTTTTTTTTTATCCGCAATCTGATTTCCCTCGAGGAATTTAGTTGCTAATGTTCATTTGGAACGTAAACATCGAAAATAATTTATCACAATTCTTTTCCGTATCTCCACAAATAAACAATAAAATAAGAAGAAAATCTTCTACGTTTATACATAAATTAACGTCTTCCAGCTAAGACTGTGTCATCACCTACCATAAGTTGAAACTACAGTCAAGTAAAAGTCCTTTACTCGGTTGGGCAGCGTTCAGGAATCTACGCCAGATATTTTCGTCCGATATCCCTCAGTGCCTGAAGACCCAAAGTCTTCGAACAGTGCGTGTTGCCAGTGATGACCTACGGTTCTGAGACGTGGTCGCTGATTATGGGCCTCATGTGGAAGTCACTCAGCGTGCGATGGAGAGGGCTATGCTCGGAGTTTCTCTACGTGATCGAATTATAAATGAAGATATCCGTAGTAGGACCAAAGTCACCGACATAGTTCTACGAATCGCGAACCTGAAGTGGCAATGGGCGGGGCACATAGTCCGACAGACCTATGGATGTTGGGGGCCGAAGGTGCTGGAGTGGCGACCCCGCACTGGACGGCGCAGTGTAAGCAGACTCCCCACAAGGTGGACCGATAATATAAAGAGAGTCACCGGTAGCCGCTGGAGCCAGGCGGCGCAAGATCGGGCCTCGTGGACGTCATTACGTGAGACCTATGTCCAGCAGTGGACGTCCATCGGTTGAAGCGACGACGACGACGAAATGTCCTTTATTTGAATTCACATGAAATATTATATCCAGAATTCTCAAGGATCCCACGAAACCACTTTTCAAATTAAAATCATTACAAAACTGTCATCGCGTCAAGAAATTACATTAGGAATTAATTTTGAACGGGATAAGGCGTCTGTAACGATTATGTTAAATGGGGTATCAAAATATAATACTCAATTAGTCGAATGTCGTTGAGCATACCATAGATATACGAAGGATAGACAAGCCAAATAGGAGTGCAACAACGTGCTGTTAGCTTGATCGTGACCTAGAAGTTGGTCAAGACCGAAGCGTCCAAACATTATAGACTTAGACAAATTAGAAAATAAAATTTCTTAAATAAGCACTGCCGAGTGTAGAACCGTCTATTAGAATACAAGTAGGTCAACAAGCTACCCATTAACTAAAAACTAGAGATCGTAGACTCCCACGTCTCCAGGTTCCTGCATCTCTACATCTCAATGGCCCTATGAGCATATACTTCTACGACTCTACATGTGTCTACGTCTCGCCGTATCTACGATTCTTCGTCTCATGGTAGCTATGTCTAAATGTCTCCATGTCTTGACGTCTCGACTTGTCTATGTGTCTACTTCTCTACGTTTCTACTGATCTATATCTATACGTATCGGCGTAGCTACGTTTTTATGTCTCTACGTCTCTACATCTGGAATTCTCAATGTCTCGACGTCTTTAAGTCTCGTCTTGTCTACGTATCTACTTCTCTACGCCTCTACGTGTCTATATTTCTACGAATCGTTGTGTCTACGTCTTAATATCACGACGTCTCTACGTCTCGACTTGTCTACGTGTCTACTTCTCTACGTCTATACGTGTCTATATGTCTATGAGTCGGTTTGTCGACGTTACTACGTCTCTCTGTCTCGATATATCTACATTTCTACGTCTCAATATCTCAAAATCTCTACGTCTCGACTTGTCTACGTGTCTACTTCTCTACGTATCTACGTGTCTATATTTCTACGAATGGGTGTGTACGTTACTACGTCTCAATATCTCGACGTCTCGACTTCTCTACGTCTCTACATGTCTATATCTCTACGAATCGGTATGTCAACGTTACTACGTCTCTCTGTCTCGATATGTCTACATTTCTACGTCTCAATATGTCAACGTTTCTACGTCTCGACTTGTCTATGTATCTACGTGTCTATATTTCTACGAAAGGGTGTGTACGTTACTACGTCTCAATATCTCTACTTCTCTACGCCTCTACGTGTCTATATCTCTACGAATCGGTGTGTCGACGTTACTATGTCTCTCTGTCACGATATGTTTACATTTCTACATCTCAATATGTCAAAGTTTCTTCGTCTCGACTTGTCTACGTGTCTACTTCTCTACGTATCTACGTGTCTATATTTCTACAAATCGTTTTTTCTACGTTACTACGTCTCAATATCTCAATGTCTCTACGCCTCGACTTGTCTACATCTCTATTTCTCTACGTCTTTACGTCTCTATGTGTGTATATTTCTACGTTACTGCATTTCTGCGTCTTTGTCTCTGTAAACAGTATTCAAGGGAACGAAAGCATTCATCGATTATTATACAAAATTACAATATTTTAGCTAATTATTAAAAAAGTGTTATTGTAGCCTTGTTTTAATGACATTAGACTATAAGTTTGATTACGTCCATAAATCGATATAAGTATATCATACAACTGTTTTCAGGAAAGCGACGCAATAATCAGTACATATACTTTATTACTTAATTTGTAATTAGTGCAATATTTTATTACAATTTATATCATTATTTTCGTAACCCGGCACGCGTGATTGCCCAGTTTAATGGTCGTTATGGTGATATATCTTTATAGATCTATGGACCACACATTCAGAGCCGCCATTGCCGCCTGAAATTATAATTATAACCTTCAGACGCCTCTTTGTACTATTTAAGTACGGGTTTGAACGTTTTGCCCGTTCCGGTCTTTAACATAATATTTTATTACGTAATATATTTTTGAAGTAAAAACTTCTTTAGGCATCCGTACCCTTTATTTCGTGATATTTAAATGAGACGAGGCCGTCACTTTCGGATATGAAACAATGCATTATTTGAAGGAGCATTTCTGTCTTAGTCGTCACTATCTTAGTCGTTGCTGCCTTTGTTATCTCTGTCTTAGTCGTCACTCTCCTATTCCTCTCTGTCTTATTCGTCGGTCTCTTAGCCGTTACTCTCCTAGGTGTCTCTGTTTCAGTCGTTACTCTCTAAGTCGTCTTTGTCTTAGGCATTCTTCTAGTCGTCTCTGTCAACAGTCGTTACTCTCTTAGTCGTCACTATCATAGTCGTTTCTGTTTTATTCGTCACTGTCTTCTTCGTCGCTATCTTAGTCATTGCTCTCTTAGTTGTCACTCTCCTAGGCGTCTCTGTCTCAGTCGTTTCTCTCTTAGTCGTATCTGTCCTAGTCGTCACTATCTTAGTCGTCTCTATCATAGTTGTCACTATCTTAGTCGTTTCTGTTTTATTCGTCACTGTTTTATTCGTCGCTATCTTAGTCGTCACTATCTTAGTCGTCTCTATCATAGTTGTCACTATCTTAGTCGTCTCTGTTTCATTCGTCACTGTCTTATTCGACGCTATCTTAGTTGTCTCTGTCTTAGTCGTCATTGTCTTCTTCGTCACTGTCTAATTCGTCGCTCTTTTAGTCATCACTGTCCTAGTCGTCATTAACTTAGTCGTCTCTGTCTCAGTCGTCATTATTTTATTCGTTGCTCTCTTAATCGTCACTATCCTGATCGTCTCTATCTTAGTCGTCAATCTCTTAGTCGTCAGTCTTAGTGGTCACTGACTCCACAGAGATAGTGATAAATTTATAAACTAGTGTAGTAGATTTTGGTCGCTCATAACTTAATAGCAAACCTTCGTAATAAGCCATTCTTAGTAAACGTCTACATCTCCAAAGAAATCACCAATGTATGCCAAATTTAAAGTAAATCGATCATATAGTTTTGGAAATTAAAAGGTGGGTCAGTGAGTAATTGACTTATACATCCAAATCCTATAAGCTATAGGAAAACCCGTTCTTATTGAGCGTCTACGTCGCAATTTGAACATATTTTCAAGTCATTGTGAACAGTTTTGGAGACATAAACACATAATTGTCCGGTAATTAATCAATACTATTACATGTTTAACCTACATTTGCATACCAAAGCGTACACTCCGATCAATTGATATAATTCAAAATAGATTAAATAAAAAATATACCGAGAGTAATATCAAATGATGAATGGCTTTAAAAAATATTCCGTATTCATTTACGTATTTATGAATACGTACTTACACAAAGTCGAATACAGTTTCATTTGAAACGTGAAACTTCCCTGATACGATTTTATATTAAAGTAACTGTATTAATTCGTATGAAATTATTCCGTATCAACTGAAAATATGTCTTTTTTTTTTCATAAATTCAGTTAAATGACGTTGGACGTAGTAATCTCACCTAAATGTAAGTGATGATACAATTTAAGATGGAAGGGCGCTAATCTGGCAAGAGGCAATCTAGCTCCTATTATTTTCTACACAGAATTATCCCTTTGTTTTACGTTAGGTCTTTACTGCAAGTAGCAGCCCATTAACGTCCCACTGTTGGGCACAGGCCTCCTTACTCATATGAGAGAGGGTTATTAGAGCATAGGCCCACCACGCTGCTCCAATGCGGATTGGCAGGCATAGTACACAAGTGCACTCTCTATACCTTCACTCTCATAGTTCGATGTGACGAGAATCGGACACGATCGGAGAGAGATCAGGCGCAGGACCGACGGCTTAACGTGCTCTCGACACGGGGGTAGATCACACCGCGAACTTCCCAAATTCGGGCAAATATTGAGAAAATCTTAATAGAAACTCAATATCGGAACTCGAACTCAGGACCTCATGTCTGTAGTCGAACATGCTAACCACTAGACCAACGAGGCAGTCGGTCTTTACTGGTAGAGTGGTTATTAGCCACGACCGAAGCCACCCAGTCCATTCCATGTCACGGAGTTTGTCACCAATGGATTCAGAAACTACTGTAGTGATTGGTGAATGAGTGACAAGCGTTACGAAAAATGTGGTTGGCCAGGCGAACGGAAGCTGAGAGGGAGATTTATTCGTGAAGTCTAAAACAGTAATTTTTCTTCATTCTGCTGGAATTGTTCTGATTTAGGATATAGAATTAGTTTGAAATGGAATTTCCTGAATATATCCTGAATGAAGCTGAATGGAATGGAATTGCGCGGAATGGACTTAAGTGGTATGGAATGTACTGGAATAGAGTGAAATGGATTTCAATGGAGTGTAATAGCGTGTAGTGAGTGGAGCGGAACCAAATGGAATGATATAGTATGAGATGATAAAGTTTAATTATTTGATAAAATTTGTTCTAAAATAGTCGGTTTTTTTTCATTGTGCGAGAATTGTACTGATTTAGAATATAGGATTGGTTTGACATGTAATGAAGCCGAATGGAATGGAATTGCGTGGAATGTACTGGAATGGACTTAAATGGTGTGGAATGTACTGGAATAGAGTGAAATGGATTTAAATGGAGTATAATAGCGTGGGATTGAGTGGAGTGGAACAAAATGGAATGATATGGAATGAGATGATAAAGTCGAATTATTTCAGTCGTGTGTTCTAAAACAGTCGCTTTTTTTCATTGTGCGGGAATTGTACTGATTTAGAATATGGGATTGGTTTGAAATGGAATGAAGCTGAATGGAATGGAATTGCGTGGAATGTGCTAGAATAGAGTGAAATGGATTAAAATGGCGTGGAATTGAGTGCACTGTAACAAAATGGTATGATGATAAAGAAAGTTTTACCTCAGTCGTGTGGTCTTAAACAGTATTTTTTCATTGTGACATTGACATAGAATTGGTTTGCAATAGAGTGGAATGGAGCAGAATGGAGTAGAATGAAACTGAACTGAGTTGCGTGGAATGTACAGGAATAGAGTGAAATAGATTGAATTGGAGTGTAATAGCTCGGAATTGAGTGGAATGGAACAAAATGGAATGAGATGGGATACAATTGGAATGGATCAAATGGAATTTCAATATTTTTCATTTTTGTTTGTAATATTTTTTAATGTCTAAATCTGTACTTCATAAGTTAAGTATGAGTTCTGCTATCAACTAAGATATATAAGCATCAAATAGATGGCTTCAAACTTTAAGTTCCACGTTTAAGAGTCTATAGACGCAATAGTAATATAATTCTAACATATAACACAGGATTATTTCTATAAAAAAACATTACACTCCTTTTTCGGACAATAATAGAGGACGCATTCCCAAAAGCCTGTTAAGAAAACATTTGCTCACCGCCCATCACCTTTTACATATTCATGAATTCCTAAAACTAGAGTTACTAGGAAACTAAATCCGCAATTTCTTAATACCCTCGTAAATGCGAGGCTAGTGAGCTTGTAGAGTTATATAGTCATTGCTTTTTATTGGTTTTAACATTGGGGAAATAACTTACTTAAACTACATTAAAAAGGTTTAACATGTTCTTTTACAGTTTTTGAATCTGCAAAATTATGTAAGTTTATAGTATATCTATCTACTTCACTCACTGGGAAAAGCATTTACGCAGCAATCCCGATTAATGTCTGGTCAGGAATGTGGGAATTAACGACGGAGAAGACCTTGCAATATCCTTGCTATAACTCATCCGCCAGGGATACACCAGTTAATCTACTTGTGCATTCCCCCTTTTTATTATCGCTGGGAAATGCTTTTCCTCACCCAGTTTCCAGTCGGGAGTTTGAAACTTGCTGTAAAGGCAAAATACCCATCAAAATGCAGCGGTTCCTCATCACCCGGAAGTGGCATACCAGCGATTCGCTTGCGCTATCCAATATGATGTCCTGAATATACCCGAATCTGGGTAAAAGGCTGTAGGAGAAGACACGATAATTTCCGCCTCCTTCTACCCAGCCTTTTACGATGTATAGCAGGAGTTTCAGGCAACACCTCCCACTCCTTCTCAAATGCCTCCTAAATAGATAACGATATCGCAAAATGAAGCAATGGCACTCTACCCCGCTACGGTGGCCACCATTGCACTCACTTTGCTGGCCAACAAGATATATCCCCCAGGATCTCAGCAACACCAGAAACCTACGCTGTCACAGTATTGTGTGCCATATTGACAGGGGTACCACAGTCGTGGCAGTTGGGTGATTCCTCCCGAATTGCATTATGATGCAGATACTTCCTGGATTTTTGGACAGCCACTGTTCTGTTTTCTGCGACGGATAGCAGGGGTTTTAAGCACAATATCCCGCACCCACTCAAGAGCCTCTACACTTACAATACAGGCCAGTGAGACGTCTCCCCAAGAATCTCTTCGATACCAGGAATTGAAGGTGAGGTCCCTGAGCTGGGCATTTTGCCTGTGTATAGTGTCGTGTCAACGAGACCACCACATTCATGGCAGACGGTCGTATCGTCGCTGCCAGCAATCTGATGCTGATATTTCCCAAAATCGCCGTGTCCGGTGTACGCCTGCAGCTTGTGAATCTCCTTTTGACTACTGTGTTGCAGAAGATGACCATTCCCACCAACTCTCACTGGAGATATTTGCGCTTACAATGCTTCCCAAAAAGAGGTAACCTGGTGAAAGTTAATTTACCTCTTCTATACAACATCGTAACGGAACGCAAACTGTTTGCTTAATTGAAAGTCTTTGATGGAACGAAGGGTTCAGGAAATAGGATGCAACCACTGGGCAGAGCCAGTGTAATTTTAAAACTAAAGCTTCCACTAAAATTGAATTTACATTAAGTAAGAACACAAAGTCCGACGAACCAGAAATTCAAACGTACACATAGATATTTAAAACATTCATTATAGCTCTGATAGTATCCAGTTAATTCAGTTCAGCGCACTCAGTTATTTTATCAGCAAATTTGAATGCCAGCCCGATAAATTACAATAGAGCGTATTGTACATAGCTTCGTTTTATGTATCACAATAAAACACATACATACGTCTGTGTATGTACTTACATACACGCATCGAGTATATACTGTAAGTAAGTAAGTAAGTAGCAGCCCATTAACGTCCCACTGCTGGGCACAGGCCTCCTCACTCCGAAGAGCGAGGGTTTTTAGAGCATAGACCCACCACGCTGCTCCACTGCGGATTGGTAGGCATAGTACACAAGTGCACTCTCTATTCCTTCACTCTCATAGTCCGGTGTGACGGGAATCCGACACTCCCGGAGAGAGATCAGGCGCAGGACCGACGGCTTAACGTGCTCTCCGAGGCACGGGAGTGGAGCACACCGCCAACTTCCCAACTTCGGGCAAATATTGAGAAAATCTTAAATAGAAAACTCAATATTGATTTTTGAATCGGCCCGACCCGGGACTCGAACCCAGGACCTCATGTCTGTAGTCGAACATGCTAACCACTAGACCAATTAGGCAGTATATACTGAGGACATCTTAATAATATCTATTGCAATTATAATTTTTTCCTGAGATTTGAATCCGATACCTAATGAGTTTGATAGTCAGACAGATGAACATTTTATTGAATACTTTTACATTTCATAAACTAACAAGTAGTAAATTTAAAGTTATCGGTATGTAATGATTTCTTCCATGCAACCTCTCTAGAAGATCTTGTCTGAATATTTTGGATTGTAACCTTAAGGCTTTTGTAATTGTTAGCTTTGACATAAATACGCAGTACACATAAATAATTAACATATTATTCCATGTATCACATAATATATATCGACAAATAATCGCTACGACAATCGCTAAGTATCTGCGACAGTCGCTTGTTCCCGTGTCGGAATAACGTCATAACTATTCATATAATAACCAGGTCATAGAATTGTTACCTTTTGACATAAATGCACACTGCATATACATTATTAACATATTACTAAATATCAACAAATAAATCGCTGCGACAGTCGCTTGTTCCCGTGTCGGAATAACGTCATAACCATTCATATAATAACCAGGTCATAGAATTGTTACCTATTGACATAAATACGTAACATATTATTATGTATATTACTATATATCGATTTATCAATCGGTGCGACTGTCGCTAAGTATTTGCAGCAGTCGCTTGTTCCTGTAGCAAAATGATAACACCACTATTCATATAATAAAGAGAAAATAAAACTATGAATGCTATGATTCGATGAGAATAATAGGATAAACTCTAGTTTTTTTATTTAATGGCTTCCTTTATTAATGACACAATTATCTCAGTTAAGACAGAAGGACAGTGTTTGTTAGGTTTTATATAAAAATATGTATTTTATATCTGGATGCTGCTGAACTCTGACTCGACACTATTCTGCAGATTCTATTCACAGTATTTTCCTGGTAAGCGGAAAATTGTAAGAATCAAATCATACCGAGAGTCTGCTCCGCGGGACATTGCCGTACGCGAGATCGAAATTTATCCTTTCACATACGAACGTGTTTACTTACTTTAAACTTGCTGCTGTCAATAATTTTTGAGGTTGGAGAATGTTAAATTTCATAGATACTTGAAGACATTAAAAATAAAAAATAAACTCTCTTTTAATCTTGACCTTAATGCAAAAGAAAATATGTTATTCTAATTACGTATACAATCACACAGACAAGAAGAGAGAGAGAGATTAATACATACATAGCATCACGCCTCATTCCCATAGGGGTAGGCAGAGACAACATCCTTCCACTTGCCACGATCCTTGGATATCTCCTTCGCTTCTTTCATTCTCATTAAACCTTTCATACAAGTTCGTCGTCACCTCAGGTTCGCGATTCGTAGGGCTATGTCGGTGACTATGGTTCTGCTACGGATCTCCTCATTTCTGATTTGATCGCGTAGAGAAACTCCGAGCATAGCCTTCTCCATCGCACGCTGGGCGACTCTGAGCTATTGTATCAGGCCCATAGTCAGCGACCACGTTTCGGAGCCGTAGGTCATCACTGGTAACACTCACTGTTCGAAGAGCTTTGTCTTCAGGCACTGAGGGATCTGCCGTAGTTTCCCGAACGCTGCCCAACCGCGAGTGTTTGCGAGTGTTTATTAGTAGTTATTTGTATTTTTGATTATATAAGTGATGTGAAATACAAGATGGACTTTTTTCACTTACTCAAAGTTTTGCGCAACATGACGCTACAATCTTTATTTAATAAACAAAAGATACCATTGTATAGTTTAACTATTAGGAAACATAAAAATCATTAAATTTGTTAGTATTTCATGAACAATTGAGTCCCAAGTCCCGGTTATTTCCATTAAAAAGCTCGGGCAAATTACGGAGGCCAATAAAAAACGCATCCGGACAATCAAAAGGTTATGGTTTCCTATTTGCCGGTACGTTTTAGCTGGTAAAGTGGTTGCTAGTCAAAGAAACCTCATGAAGAGTCCAAACTCAGACAAATAAAACTTCGGGACCTCTGTTAGCAAAGCGAGTACTCGAACCACTGCATCAACGAGGTTATCGAGCTCCTTAGAGTATATGTTCATTCTTTTATTTTCAGTGTAATTCTACTTACTTTAGTTTATTACAGGCAATTAAGATGTCCATTCGTTACTTTGAACATTGAACTTTAAGTGTTAATTTTCTTTAAAAATCACTTCCTTTTTAACTTGTTTAGATATTTCTCAGCGATAAATATATCATTAAGCTTTAGAAGAATAACGATATAACTCAATAAACCTAAATTAACAAGAGAGATATGTGAAAATCATTGTTATATAGGCGAATTTATCGCATTTTTCCTTACGCTGTATGTTCGCTTAGATCTTTTAAACAAATTAATGTATTTTAATGCAGTTTGCAGGAATAGATAGAGTGATTCAAGAGAAAGGTTTATATGTATACAACATACGAGTATATATTATAGTACAGAAAATTCGAAACATTTGTAATGAGTTGTCGTAACAAACATATTTTTATGCGCTTAAATTGCAAACGCTGGCTCAACCTTAAGAGATAGATCAAAGTAATGTATTACGAATTTATATCTCTTAAAAATATCGATAAAAAAGTCCACAATGGTATATCTGTATCTCTAAAGGATAACCCACAGTAACCGTTTCAATCTTTTACATATTACAAAAAGGTATATGTTATTTATCAAGCTATTTTACTATTATTCTTTTTCAAAAATACATTACGTAAGTAGTATATTTCAAGCAGATTACAACTGCCTTTAAAAGTATTTCATTTAAATGGATATCTTAGAAGATATCAGACGTTTAAAAGAGCTAGATGTCGTCTTACTTTAAAACACATTTAAGCGTACGCTGAGGCAGTTGCAGGGTCAGGGTATTAGAGAACTTCGCTATACACAACATTTGACACTCTGGAGTTCGACTTCTTTATATCTTTTGAATGGAATGTCCGATTTTAATAATTCAACATGTATTTTACAGGTATTTAAATGATCTTTAATAAAATAATATTTAATAGGATAAGAATTAATACAGAGGTAAGAATAATATGGTTTGATTATTGTCGGCACTTTTATTAACTTTAAAAATGTAAAAAAGTAGTTATAGTGCCATAACTACAGTAGTTAGACATATGGTAGTATAGACTTTTTTGTAGATATTAATATATTCTATAATATTGTAGAACATTTTTTTGATCTGTCATCAATAGATTTCGCAGTGAAGACGATGTCAGATTTTTGATTAACTATTTCACACATTGGGTTTTATTAATGCATTTTTATTAGGGATCCCTATGTTTTCTGAGAAAATAATATGGCCTGTGTGGCTCAGTGAAAACACAGCTTTCTAATGGTACAAAAATATTTAAAATAAGTCCAATAGTTTTTATGTGAAAACGTTACGAACATACATTTGTACTTACATACAAAATCTTTCTTTATAATATTAGTTTAGATAAGTTATGTAGAAGTAAATAGGAAACTGATTGCGGTATCTTATTATAATGTACATGCTCTACCCGACAAATGATTTCTGAACATTCTATTAGATTTTTGTAGGTTTTTACAGGCGCAATTGTGCGAGTACTTGTTTCGATAGCAGAGGTCTTCGTCACCACGTCCTCTCGCCTCGTAAATCCTCAGTCGAACTCATCCAGGTCACCAGGGACGAATGTGAAAGTTGAAACCCAGGTGCTTCTTTCATGAAGAGGGTTTCTCTTATTAGGGGATTTTAGTGGGTAATACATACCCACTAAAATCCAGAGAAATCCAGAGAATATTCTCCCTCGCTGAGTCCAACATTCCTGACTCAGGGGCTGGAGTACCATGAAAACATGTCCCAGTGAAAAAATAGAGGTGGACATATAATAGCATAGACATTTTTGTAAATATCAATACATTCTATAATACTGTAAGACATTTTTTTGTTCTATCATCAATAGTTTCCGCAGTGCAAGGGATGACAGTTTTTTTTTGTCGCTGTGAAAGGCATTTACGCACCCCGATTGAGTCANTTCCTCCCCCCCCCCCCCCCCCTACTAAACCCAGCGGGAACTCTATCAACCATGAGTGGGAAGCCATAGGTTCCTCGGTAGCAGCTCACAGATATTCTACAATGGGAGGAGTTGTACGAATCTCCGCCTCCTGTTTTCTGCACCAGTTCGTCGGGGCTGGAGTGTCTCGGCGGCATTCACCTTCTCCCTTTGCCCTTTAAGCGAGATGACAGTCTCACAAAAGGAGGCAACTGCTCTCCAGGCCTGCTCACTGGTAAGCACTCCTATAATACTTGGCAGTGAGAGGTCTGTGCCGATTAGTGACGTCATAATGACTCGCTAAGGTCCCCAAGCGGGCCACAGCGTGGTGGGCTGTATCTGACGAGGCACCACACACGTGACATCTGGCCAACAGTTTAGTACAGGTATTTGCCGAAGCAACCATGACTGGTAAGCACCTGTACCAACCTGTAGGAGAGCGATCCGTGCTCTCTGCCCAGCCATTTGTCCAAATGAGAGCAGATCGCCTCTACTATAGCCCCACCCGCTGCTGGGGATCCGAGATCCTCCTTCCAAGGCTCTGTTAGATAGAACCCTGACCCTCCTTATCTCGTTAGCGTCTAGAGATTCCCCTCTGGTTCTCGCGGCTGCTCTGCACTGGTAAGCAGCCGTGATTATGACACATTAATGTATAATGGATTTTTATTACGGATCCCTATATTTTTTTGGGAAAGTAATATAGCGTATGTCACTCAGTGAAAATACAGCTTCCTACTGGTGAAAAAAATTTTGAAATCTGTCCAGTAGTTTTTGTGTGAAAACGTTACAAACATGTTTCCTCTTAATAATATTAGTTTAGATGTAACGGGCGTGTTTTTGTTAGTGGAATAACCAGATTTCTAATGGTTTGTTGTTTGATTGCAATGCTTGCAGATTACAGTGCGTGACACGGATTGCGGGTCACCTGCCGCCGGGAATTCGGTTTTTTGATCTGACACCACCCGCCCTGTGATGTTATATTCACGAGTAATAACGACTAATCCAACACTGACCTCGAAATGGGTAGGGTCCCACTACAAGCTACTTAATAAACTAATCAAAAATGCATCTTAATGGTTAATGGTTCAGGTTGATTCAAATTCAATCTTGATTCAAATAGGCCTCTACAGAACGTTTCAATTGTCAAATATTACTTTTACAATAACCTGATGATGATATTAAAGAACGACTTATGATCTAAAGTTACGAGGGTTTCTTCTTTTATAAAAAACACCAATTCACATTAACTAATCTCTCCACCATTTCAATATACACAACTTGTAGTATACCAATACTTCACAAGGCAGCAGGAAAGACAATCCTCACAAAATTGTTCAAATCTTTAAAATTACCTTGTATTGCATTACATTTCGCAATGTTTTTGGTATTTGTAAGTGTTGCCACTATAAGTAAAAAGTAAAATAAGTAGCAGTCCATTAACGGCCCACTGCTGGGCACAGGCCTTCTCTCTCGCATGAGAGAGGGTTTTTAGAGCACCCACCACGCTGCTCATCATCGAAATCGGTTGGAGTGATCTTGAGCTATTCGACCATTTGTCGCGCACATGCTTAATACAAATTTAACACTTATCCGGTTTTCTCATGGATGCCATCATCAGAACTGGATCAAAAAAAAAGGTGAACCTACGATAAGCACCACCTTTCATATAAAAATATAAATTAATGCCTGGTATTTTGTTTTGCCCACAGTCATATGGGCTGGTCCATCCAGGTCAATTTATTCAATGGTCAAGTCCGGGTATTGCCACTGATATTGCGTCGTCTTCGCCGTCATCATCGCCTACATCAGGAGGCGGTGACAGCAGAAGCTTACGAGGCAGGGGACGCCGCTCTTGGGTGCTGGCTGGCAATGTCGTGGAGGTGTGCATGTGGGGAGTTGTCCGCGTGGCGGAACATAGTCTCTCTCAACATAGAACTCCTCGCCAAGTGTAGGACGAACACCTCCACGCCGGATTGTCACTTATTGACTCTGTCCCACGCCGATAGACAGATGGCGCCAGCGTTCCACAGGCTATTGCACTCCAATACAGTTTAGTATTTGGTGTTAGATAATCATATTTATTGAGTGTTTAATTGCTTTATTTCTTTTTACCTTTGAACGTACGTGTCAACGCTCGGACGCTCTCATTTAGTTGTGCCGGCCTCATGCGTTTCTTGACCCGAGCGTCAGCTTGTTTCATTGTTGATTTTTTTTTTTAATAAAGTAATATATTTTTTATGAAACTATCCTTTCAGATGTTTTAAAAATATGGTTTCTTTTTAAATCAGGATCGAGTTTTAGTTTTCGGAAGTGGTTTCCCAAAACCTCGTATAAAATACATAGGACAAGAAAAAGCTATATTCTAAAAAATATTGCGATTCCAAACACAACTCGATTACCTTGCTTCTCTATTTTATAAAAAGATTCTTAAAGGAATATAGCGGTTCCGTATATTTTAATACTTTATATTCAGAACATTCCCCGCTACAAGATACGCCACGTCCTTCGGGAATTACTGGCTTTTGTCCGTGACGAGAGATTTCGGGACAATGTCTATGAATGCATTATAAACTATACATAATGCACTGCAGCGTGAAGAGTAATATTACATTTATCATCTAACTAGTAGACTGATAGGATCTACTAAAACTCTACTCTCTATAAATCTAGACAAGAATGTAGACTACTATTCGAAATTACTATTTCTATATCATAATTTTTCCGGAAATTGTTCCAAATTTAATTACTACATCCGTTTGAAGTAGTTGTTTTGACGTCGGCTGTGATTGGTGGAATTATTTTTCGAGTGGGGAGTTTTACAAGGGTGTATAATTGATGGTAGGACAATAAAGCGAGGTTTTATCAAGAATCAAAGTTTTGTGAAGATTCCATAAATGTTAACGTCAAATTTTCAAGTGGGGAGTTTGACGGCCTCGCTGGCGCAGTGGTGCGAGTACTCGCTTTGCTAGCTGAGGCCCCGGGTTCGATCCTCGGTAGGGCGAATTTAGAAAATCGTATTTTCTAATTTGTCTGAGCCTGGTCTAGTGTGAGGCTTCGGCCGTGGCTAGCTACCACCCTACCAGCAAAGACGTACCGCCAAACAAAGTGATTTGTGTTCCGGTACGATGCTGTGTAGAAACCATATAGATTAGCGCACTTCCATCTTAGACTATATCGTCACTTACTATCAGGTGAGATCACAATCAAGCGTTAAACTATTACAAGGCTGTTTAATTGATGGTAGTAAAACAAAGCTAGATTTAGCGAGCAAAGTGTGAGAATATAATTATCAAAAACCTAAATTTTGTGGAGATTCCCATAGTTTTAACGTCGACTGTGATTTGTGGAGTGGAATTTTCGAGTGGGAAGTTTTACAAGGGTGTATAATTGATGGCAGCGCAATAGAACAATTCAGCAAGAAGAGTAAAGTGTGACATATACTTATCAAGCATCAAGGTTTTATGTAGATTCTGTTAGTTTTAACGTCGACTGTGATTTGTGGAGTTATTTTTCGAGTGGGGAGTTTTGCAAGGGTGTATAATTGATGGTAATACAATGAAGCGAGTTTCATTGAGTAAAGTGTAACAAATAATTATCAAGAATCTAAATTTTGTGTAGATTTCGTTCGTTTTATCGTTGACTGTGATTGGTGGGGGTATTTTTCGAATGGGGAGTTTTACAGGGGCGTATAATTGATGGTAGTACAATAAAGCGAGTTTCAGTGAGTAAAGTGTAACAAATAATTATCAAGAATCTAAATTTTGTGTAGATTTCGTCAGTTTTATCGTTGACTGTGATTGGTGGGGGTGTTTTTCGAGTGGAGAGTTTTACAGGGGCGTATAATTGATGGTAGTACAATAAAGCGAGAATCAGTGAGTAAAGTAAAGTGTGACGTATAATTATCAAGAATCAAGTTTTTTTCAATCAATTACATATCTTACTAATTTAACAGAGAAGTCTTTTGGCGATGTACTAAAAACTATTGAACGGATTTTCATGTGTTTCATATTTACTAATAGATAGAGTGATTTTTGAGGAAGCTTCAAGCATATAATATGTCAATGTTTTGGAGAAATAGCTTGA
The DNA here is from genome assembly GCA_015832385.1 of Elymnias hypermnestra. Taxonomy (NCBI): domain Eukaryota; kingdom Metazoa; phylum Arthropoda; class Insecta; order Lepidoptera; family Nymphalidae; genus Elymnias; species Elymnias hypermnestra. The sequence continues at coordinate 2,446,479 of JACTOM010000917.1, forward strand.
AATATGACGATTATTGTTGGAAGTGTCACAAAAATAATACAGCTTTGAGGCCTTTTATCGAAAACGCTGCCTTATCGCATGAAGAAATAATAAAACAATGCATGGTGTGGTATTCCTCTTTTATAGATCTATAAGAAATTCTGTAATGGCATATGTCTATCTTTAAGGATAACTTCATATATCCATTTTATTTTCACGTAAAATGCGGTGCGTGCTTAGTACACAATAGAGCTCTTTGTTCCCTCACTGTAATAATTCCATTTGTCGGCAATCCGACACGACCAGAGAGAGATCAGGCGCAAGACTGACGGCTTAACGTGCTCTCTGAGGCACGGGGATGGATCATGGTTAATACTGAAAATTCTGTAACCTTTACATGTCTTAGACAAAGTAGCGTAAATCAGCTAATTAATATTAGTAGTATTATATGTAAATAACGACAAAAGAAGACAAACACACACATATTTTCAGTAGCATACTAGATTGGAGCGCTTTAACAAACAATAAATGCTTAAGTCCAAAATGTGAGACAACAGAGCTTTCCAACTATTAACATAACCATTATTTCTTTTGTAAGTTCCAATTAACATACATGCTCGTGACCGCGACTTCGTCTTTATATAATCCTGTCATGAATATGTACAAGTACAGTTACTGCTACTATAATGGTTTGGACAAAATAAAGACACGAACTATACGAAGCACGCAACGAAATGCGGCTGACAAACGTAAGTGTTTTAGCGAGCAAACGCGTTGGGGGCGTGTGTTTATTATTAAATTTAATGTTATCCTTTCCATTATATTTTGCCTTTATCTAACTATTGTTAGCGATTATTATTTTATTTATTGGATTGCTATTAAATTACTATATTTGTTGGGGAGGGATTCAGGTTCAGACGAATCACTCCGGGCCAGTAGACTGTTTGTGCTCTTAGGGCTTCGATCTTCGTTTCTTGATGGTTCGGCTCTTCAATTATTCGGTGTCAGTTGTTCAGGTTCAGTGCTTCGGTCTTCAGTTCTTGGAGGATCGGTTTTTCCGTGTTCAGGCTTGGGTCGTTCAGTTCTTGCAGGTTCGGATGTTCGCGGTTCGGTGCGCAGAGTTCTGGATCGATGGGCACAGGTCGCGCTTAGTGCTGGGATCTACTCCGCTCGGGAGTATAAGGCGAAATGTGTCCGATCGAATCATGGGAGTGCCCTTTTGTACAAATCTCCCACCCGATAACCACATGGGGTCTGGCGAGCGGGAGAAAGGGCAATCGCGGGTACTGAGGTAGGAGCGGGACGGGGGACGCCAGCGGCTGACCAATCAGAATTAGTCACCGCCGGCGACTTGCTAGCCTCGCTGCTCCCGTCCGCAACAATATTTGTTCATTATGCAACATGTGCTACATCCGGTTTAACGCTATTCCGTAAATTCTCAAATTTAATCAAAACTTCTGTTTAGTCGTCGTTTTCATGACGACTGTGATTGGTGGGTTTATTAGTTTTGAGTAGGGAGTTTTACAAAAGGGGTATAAGAAATATCGCACAGGGGAATGAAGAAACATTCACCCAGTAGCAGTTCTCAGTTTGTATCAACGTTAGTATTGTGTTTTAAGTCATTGAAAGTGTGTAATATAATAATCAAGAATCTGAGAATAGTATTACTTAACCTACAAATTTGTGAGCGACTTAAAGGAAATCGTATATAAATCTTTTAAGAGTGAAGAAGCCTTGCACAGCAGTGGGATGTTATTAGGCTGCCACTTACCTTAGTGGTCTATCGATAAGCTCAGCTCTGCGGCTTACGTCCTTAAAAGAATTCGTCGTCTGACAGATGTTGATACTGCCAGACAGGTATATTTCAGCTATTTTCACAGCATTATGTCATACGGAATTCTACTTTGGGGTAATGCTGCTGATATAGATGCAATATTTGTGCTGCAGAAAAGGGCCGTTCGTGCGATTTACAATATGGGTCCAAGAGAGTCGCTAAGAAACAAATTCAAGGCAGTTAACATGATGACAGGTCACTGCGTATACATATTAGAAAACCTGTTGTACGTACATAAAAACATTGACTGTTTTAATAAAAAGAGTGAATGTACATCATAATGTTATAAATTCTAGTAGGCTGCATAAGATTAACAACTCATTTAAGGGTAACTGTATACGTTTCTATAATAAACTCCCACAAGACTTTCTAAAGATGTCAATCAATAAATTCAGAGACGATAGAAACGCGAGGGAGTGAACGAACTGCTCTAATTTTTTAAAATATATAATGAAATATATTAAACTAATATGATATTGTAATGATGATGGTAACAAAAAACAAAATACCAGACTTAGTTCGTTGGAGGGAGGGTTCGTTCGTCTCGGATCAGGGCGCGAAGGAACCCTCGTAACTTTAGATTTTAAGTCATTCTAGAGTACCATCATCAGACGTACATTAGAATTAGGGTGTGGAAAAGAAAAAATATACATTATTTGACGATTCAAAAGTGCTGTAATATGCCTACTTGAATAAAGATATTTTGATTTGATTTGATTTGACTTATCTTAGCTATAATATTACCTGTGCAAAGCCGAGATGAGTCGCTTGTATCTGTTAATCTCGAAAACAAAGCAAAGGTGCCGTCAATTTTGCGAAGTCCATATAAAATTTTGTAATAAAAGAATACAATCGACGTCCCAACGTTGTTACAACTCGATTTACTCCGTCTGATTCAGCACTATACGCCGCTAAACTGAATTTGCAATATTTTCCCCGGCACCAAATCCGAAGCAAATCAAACTTGCCTGAGAAGTCCGCCTCTGGGGATATCACGGTGTTTGCGAGCCTGAGATTTATTGTACGACATCCGCGACTGATATTTATTTTTGCAGCCAAAAAGGATTAAATTCTATTAGCAGAGACGGTCAACACATTCATGCCAATACCTCGTAGATTATTTATTTATTACATTTCCACAGGACGTATTACAAGGTACATTGACAAAAAACATAAAAAGAAAATGACAATACTATAAAGTTATAACACAAAAAGAATATACAATATATATACATATATAATTCAATTGTTTTTCGTTAGAAACTGAAGAACAGCTAAGCTAATTTGGGTCTTGAATTATTAGGTTCTTACATATGAAATTCTCCTTTTTGGTTAATTTTATAAATTCATTTAACATTTGAGTTTTGAAAACAATTATTCATCCGTTATTTCCTTATTATTTGATATTACCACACAATGGAAAACATGAAATATCTACGAGTGCGAGTTCTAGCGTGGCACCAGTGCTGCAGAAACAGCTCGAAGGACTACTGATATTTACGGCGCTGGTATCACAAAATAGAAATTTTAACAAAAAAAGAACCGCCTTCAAAACAAACTTACAAATATATTAATATGCTATAAAAAGTAAGAAATAATTGCGTATTCTTTTATAGTGTTCTTCGTATTGTTGTATTCGGAGTCGGTGTCAGCCAAGGAAGATGTTCCCCGGGTGTCCACTTACCAGATCTCGCGTTTCTCCCACCTATAGCTATATATGTAGGTACATTGGTTGACACCGACTTCAAATATAAGATTACGAAGAACACTGTAAAAGAATACGCATTTATTTCTTACTTTTTAAAGCATATTAATATATTTGTAAGTTTGATTTGACGGCGGTTCTTTTTTTGTTAAAATTTTATTTATTTTTTGATTTCTATTGAATCTGAAGTAAACTAATAAATTTGTCTTAACGTGTGTACACCTAAAAAGGTGTTGAAATGCAGCAACAAACGTAAGCTCATTGCTATTTGATTACAGACACTTATATTTTCTGCCATAAACGGCTCCCTTACTGTAAGCCGTTGAGGAGTTCCATTGATCTTCATATTTAATTACTATTAGCACTTGACCATACCGAAGTTACGGTAGGCGACTCAAATATCTGGATAGCTTATAGAAGATTCTGCCGTGTATCGTTCATTTGCTCCTAAGAATTGAAGAGTTCCGTCACTTTGTCATGGAAACCATAAGCAGAACCTAAACAAACTATCACAAAACTATCTTGAAGTATATCCTTTTTAATAAAAGAAGAATCATCGAAATCGGTTGGTGTGATCTTGAGTTATTTGTCCATTTGTCGCGCACATGCTTAATGCAAATTTAACACATCCGGTTTTCTCATGGATGCCATCATCAGAACTAGATTTTTAAAAAATGCGGCTACCGGCGACCCAATATATGTCGTCGGTCCACCTTGTGGGGGGTCGCCATTCCAGCACCTTCAGGCCCCAAAGTCGGTCGGTGACTTTGGTTCTGCTAAGGATCTCCTCATTTCTGATTTGATCGCGTAGAGAAACTCCGAGGATAGCCCTCTCCATCGCACGTTGAGTGACTCTAAGCTTTCGTATGAGGCCCACAGTCAGCTACCACGTTTCGGAGCCGTAGGTTATCAATGGCAACACGCACTGTTCAAAGAGCTTTGTCTTCAGACACTGAGGGATATTGGACGAAAGGATCTGCCGTAATTTCCCGAACGCTGCCCAACCGAGTTGGATTAGGCGGTTAACCTCTTTGTCGAAATTGGACTTACCTAGCTGGACTATGTATCCCAGGTAGGTGTACTCGTCTACAATTTCGAGTGCTGAGTTCTCAAGGATGACTGGGTGGAGCGGAACATGGATATTGGACATAGCTTTTATTTTATCCATGTTCATTTTTAGGCCCACCTGTCGAGAAGCTCTGCTGAGGTCATCGAGCATTGCATTGAGATCTTCCAGAGTCTCTGCAATAATGACCACGTCGTCGGCAAACCGTAGAGTGATGTACTCGCCATTGATGTTGATGTCCAGTCCGTTCCACTTCATAAGCTTAAACAGGTCCTCCAACGCCGCACTAAAGAGCTTCGGGGAGATAACATCGCACTCCACGCTGCAGTTGGATAGACGCTGTGCTTTGGTCCTGTATACGGACTGACATGGTGGCGTTTTCGTACAAGCACTTCAATGTGTATGTACCAGGTGGTCAATTCGGCATCTCTGTAAAGATCTCAACACAGCCCATGTTTCCACCGATGGAAATTTCCGGCGGTGGAGACTGAGTGAAATTTAAATTTTTTGTGGCAAATCCAAATCTGATTGCGGTGTCTTATTAAAAATATGAACGCTCAACCCGGTAAATGACTTCTGAAAGTTTGTTTTTATTTCTTGTATTAAAGTTGTGTAGTGATTCAATTCTTTTAGACCCAAATCCCATTATTTTTTCAATGAATTCGTCGTAACCGAATACAATTCCTACAAGCGGTTAAATATCATTCGCAGTTAATAAATCATTTTTGATATTTTCATAAATTCTTTCGCATTTCATTTGCATATACACCCGTAGTGAATTTAAATAATTTAAATTGCTAAAAAGTTAATCCGGATTGGATCACTGGCCGGTTTGTTCGGTGAACTCGTTGCGAAACCTTTTAAACTAGCGAATATAATAATTAAATTTACAATTGCCTTTGGAAAATTTTTGATTCGGATTAAAATATACAATTTGCAATTGGTAAATGAAGCTTGAGTTGGAATGTAGATCGTTGTAAGTTTTATTTGTTTACGAATTTAACAGCTGGACTGATTATGATGAGATTTAATCCGTTTTTCAATATTACAAGATACAAAAAAATTATAAATCACTTCATAATATATCCTGCAATGATTAAAAATTCGTTGCAAAGGTTTTTAATATACGTATTTGTAACGCTGTAATATTTCATATGTACCACATAGTTAGAGGAGCCTTTAGCTATAGAAAAACTCCCCTAAATAGGTCCCAAAATGTACTTAGAGGGCACACATAAAGCTCAGCAGAGGTTGGTGCTAGTAATGGAAAAAATTGAAGGATCTAAAAAACATATCTGAATTTCTAACGATTTTTGAAATGGCTGCATATTTTAAAAAGATGATCGTGTCTGAGAATAATAAAAAGCGATTTGAAGCTTGAAGTTTCTTATTTTTGTATCTTACTTAAAAAAAATTCTAAGTAACACGAATCGTAACGTAAATTTGATCTCGATACGACTATTTGACGCTGAGCTATCGGACTTTAAACGAAAAGACTGTCATCTTGCAGAAGGAGTCACTAAACATGCAAAGGGAGGTTATGGCAGACGCTACTCCCTCTCGCCGGAGGAGAAGAGGGGGCGCCAGAAGGCGCAATTTTGCTTGCCTGCTCTACCTCAACTAAACTAAACCCTTAAGTCGGTTTAATCTGGGGCGCCAGAGCTGAATACGTCAGCGGATATCTGGACCCCAACACCTGGATGAAGAGGGTTCCGCTAGGTTTTAGTGGGTATCCTCGTACGACTAGCAAGTCCCACACTCCCGAATGTAGGTTTACACTTCATCCGGCGCGCATAAAGCATTTCCCAGCGCAAAAAAAAAGGCCAGATCACCATTCTTTTAATTATATAGCTATTAAAACATGCTTTAAAAACGTATCATTAGTACAAAAGGTAGTGTATCAGTGTCTTAAAAGAAAATTTATATTTATTTAGCTTACTGCGTAATTGCTACGTATCCGAGGAGCGCCGGGGGTTATGTCAATCGGTAGCCTGGCTCTTGGGAATTAAGTCGCTATGGAATTAAAGCCGCAAGATGCCAGTCAGAGGTTTCATTTCGTAGATCAGGTGATTGCGTGATTTCTACGTTTACCAACATTTTGTTTTCAGATGAAGCTCATTTTCACCTTAATAGCCACGTAAATAAGTAGAACAGCCGGTACTCGAAAAGCAAACAACAGAAACCCCTACATTCGCCTAAAGTGACCGTATGGGCTGCGATGTGGGCGCGAGGAATCATCGGCCTCTACTTTTTGAAGATGAAAGGGGGTGTGCAGTTTCAGTGAACTCCGAGCGTTATGTGGAGATGTTATACAATTTCCTGGTACCTGAACTGCAGAACTTTCCTGGCTATAACCAAAGAACATGATCCCAACAAGACAAAGCAACTTCACACACGTCCAATATGTCTCTGCCACGTTTTGGTGAAATTGTCTCAAGCAAATTGATCTGCCGGATAGGTGACATAAATTGGCCTCCACGCAGTCCAGACTTAACTCCTATTGCACAGAGTGCAACCGGCGGGCTTAAAGCTACAAAGCTTTATCTACCAGCCAACCCTTCTTGTGTTAGAAAGTCGTTGGTAAATAAAAAAAAAGTAAAAAATAACAAAAATTAATAATAATTAAAGCTAGGTGTAAATTATGACATAAACAGCAGTGATAGCAACACCATAATTTCATTCAAGCAGTGATGTACTTCTTAAGAAAATGCCTTTTAGTTGGGCTTAAAATGAATATATTGTGGTGGCTTTTCTTATCTCTTGCGGCAGCTCATTCCACAGACGAACTGCACTGACTGTAAACAAGTCATGTTTAAAACCTGTGCGGTGAGCGGGTACAGTCAGAAGCAGATTCCCAGCAGATCGCAGCTCTCTTTCATGCACGTTTGAGCAGAAACTTGCTTGAAGGTAGTCGGGAGCAGCTGGATTGTTGAGATTGGTGAAGAGCAGACAGAGAATTCTCAGACATCTTTCGCGTATTGGAAGCCACTCCAGCGTCGATCGATAGGAAGATATGTGGGTAAATTTGCGAAGGCCAAAAATGATGCTTCATTTACGTCAGAATAGGCCGCATGGCATAGTCAAGTATTGGTAGAAGCAACATATTTACCAGTTGTGTTTTAGCTTTTACCGGAAGGCAGTTTTTCAGTCGTATAATGCAATGCAAAGACTGAAAACTTTATCTGAAAAGACCAGGTTAAAGAAGAGTCAATAAAGATGCCGAGGTCTTTAACAGTGTCTGAGAAAGGTGTAACGTAACTTTTTCCTATGGGGTTATCAGAAATCCAAAATTTACGCTAATGAACCTACTTTTCTAGCACCTTTGAAATAAAATACCCGTTACGAAATGGCAGCCATCCCTGAACCTGCCGATTCGTCATAAGTAATTTTACTGTTCTATTAAATGAGTGCCCAGAACGCGAGGGTCTACTTTTGGACGATATTATTTTTAAGAAATTAATCCTTAAAAAGTGTATTTCAATAATTAATAAACACTTTTTCTATATATAGTTTACATTTCTTTTTATCGATCCACTATATGTATGTCGGAGTGCGGTAGTCTGTGGAGCGCTGGCGCCATCTGACTATCGGCGTCAATAGTGGCGGTCTGGCGCGCGTCTCTCAGTAGTTCTCGGGTGACTGATAACTGAAGACGACACTGGCAGTAGCAACACCTGGACTCGACGATATATTAGAGTGACCTGAATGGATCCGCGAACTAGGTCGGCGGGAACCAGCCCGTTTTAGTACGGGCATAATATAAAACGGGGCAACACTGATTCCCGAGGCTAAGCGTCGAGGCCCGTACTCCTCGACAACGTTGAAAGAACCCCGGACGACATAGCGCACGTCTCTCGGTAGTTCTCGGGTGACGGTCCACCAGAGCGGTCGACTATTGATACTGTCGCGTTCCTAGCTATTATTATTAATGAGTTTGTGTAAATTGATATCGGGAACATTAAGTGATTGAACATTATAATCTCAATTAATTAATAAAGTGTTTGATTGCACCAACGCCCACAGTATGGAAATTATGGAGGGCCCTACGCCCCTATGCTTTATGCTCCTTTTCTCTCTTATTCTCTGACATATAAAATTTATTTCGAGACACCATTTATAATTTATCATACAAAGTTAGGATGTTAAACTTGACTCTTTATACTTAGGGGTCGTCGATATAAATCCTGGCACAGAATACACAAGTGTAACTGCTCTAGTCTTACAAAGGTAACGGGAATGAGCTATCACAGGTTATTTATTAGACAGTGCTAATATCATTCAGATTTATAACAAGGCCCAGCTCGACAATAAATCATTTGAATAATTCGCCAATTACAAACGGCACGATTCAGCTATTATTCATTTGTGGATTAATAATTAACAATAACAAATGATTGTGTTTGTCACGAGTGTGGTATTACGGGACGGTTGGTGCGCCACTTAAAGGAGTCTATACAACAACAACGACGACGGGGAAACGCAGTCCGACGACATTTTTGTCTTAATACTTAAATTTTATTAAAAATCCAACAGCCTCGTTCGCGCTGTGGCATATAAGAAAGAAAGGACAAAGAAAAAATCTTTATTCGGGACAATTATAAACTTATAATATATTAATATCTTATACAAATATATTTAATTAATGTATAGATATATACATTAATGAAATATATACATGCAGATGTTGTGCAACTTCCACACAGCCCCGAAAAGGCAGAACAGCTCGGTATTGCCGTGTGCCATAAACCTGACACACGATGCCGATTTTCTGCTGCAGCCCTATAGCCAGCTCTATAGCATATGCCCCGGGTTCGATCCCCGATAGAATTAAAGAAATGGCATTTTCTATCCCGGTACGATGCTGTGTAGAAACCATAAGAGGCATTTTGCCTTTCACCAGATTATCGCGCTTACATAACAGACTGTATCATTTGCCATTAGATGTGATTATAGTCAAGTGCTAATCTGTCAGCAATAAAAAAATCACTGCTGCTAAAAAGAAACTCATGAGATTCAGAGCACACACATATATATAACTAGCTGAACTCGCTACTTCGTCTGCGTGGAATGTTTTTGGGTAGCATTTTCACTAATTAACACAAATTGTTTCACAAATAAGTAACATACGTATAAATAATTCAATGAGCTATTTACTGTGTAATACTACAAAGAGCTGAAAGTCCTTTTTCAGGCTCTAGATTATCGGTGTATAGATTCTACCTTGGAGCTCTTATCTCGAATCGACGAAGATGCCTAGATGAAGTCAAGAGAATGGCATGGCTATGAATAGAAGTGACAAGCTGAAGAAAATATGGAGGAACCGAAACATCAGAAAAGCCACCAAGGTTCGGCTCGTAAAATCGCTGGTGTTTCCCATATTAGCCGAAAGCCACAAGATAGACACTCTGGAGATGTGGTGTTGGAGAAAGATACTCGGAATCTCTTCGACTGAGTTTCGAACACACGTCTCCGTCCTGGATGAGCTTGGCATTAAAGAGCGCCTACCCACTCAATTGCGCAGTCGGATGTTAAAATTTTTTGGGCATGTTAGTCGGCGTGGAAAAGACTCCGTAGAACGTCTTGTCGTTCAAGGGAAGGTAGAACAAGACCACGAGGAAGATCCCCGATGAGATGGACAGACCAAGTTAAGGCTGTGGTGGGAGCTCCCGTGCACGAATGCGCCCCATTAACGACTAATAGGCAGAGGTAGCCCAGCGTCGTGAAGCGAGTATTGTCTGCATCGGGAACGTGACACCCACGACCCCTCTGACAAGAGTAAAGCGACAAAGAAGAAGTTACATAGCTCAACCTGACTGTTCAGTCTCATTAAATACCCACTAAATACACGTACATCATGCACAAATAAGGTTTTCATTCAGAAATTACCAAATTCTTCTGATATATAGTAGATAGTTGTGTTATATTTTTCGAATAAATAATTGGTTCCGAAATCACTTTATAACTAACGATGTTGCAAGCATAGCGGTCCTGGGTTCGATCACCATCTACCGTCGCTAGTTACCATCAAAAGACGTGCCACCAAGCAAATAATTTGCGTTCCAGTACAATTCTGTGTAAGTAAGTAAGTAAATAACAGCCCATTTACGTCCCACTGCCACTGAGTTTTTAGAGCATAGACCCACGACGCTGCTCCACTGCGGATTAGCAGGCATGGTACACAAGTGTACTCTCTATTCCTCCACTCTCATAGTCCGATGTGACGGAGAGATCAGGCGCAGGACCAACGGCTTAACGTGCTCTCCGAGGCACGGGGGTGGATCACACCACCAACTTCCCAACTTCGGGCAATTATTGAGAAAATCTTAATAGAAAACTCAATATCCATTTTTTGATTGGCCCGACCCGGAACTCGAACCCAGGACATCGTGTCTGTAGTCGAACATGCTAACCACTAGACCAATGAGGCATAATTATGTGTAGAAACCTTAAAAAGTAAATTACCTCTTACTAGACGCTCTTTCGTCTTAGCCTGAATCATCACTTACCATGAGATGAGATCACAGTCAAGTACTAATCTATCAGAAAGAAAATAACACTCGCTGACACCAAGTCGCAAGACTATATCGGCAGATATACGATGGTGTATAGACTCCATTAAAGCTGTTTGATAACAAATTAACTAAACGTCGATTGTAATGCAATTTCGTAGTAGCACCTTTGTGAAACGTATAAGCTCAATCAAGTGATGAAAAGTGTACTTTACAGCCTTTGTGTATGGGAGAAAAGTGCCACGTTCTCGCCCTGCTAGATCCTACTACAATATTCTTAATTTTTACCTCCGTAAAAACTATATACTATATACAAAGATAACTTTAAATTCGTTAGTAAAGTGGTTCCCAAATTATGGCATTACCATATGTAATAGTGATTCATTCTTCAATCCCTATTATAAGTTCACACTCCCCCTATCTTGTGCTAATTTTCAATCTTTATTATTATTCAGTATATTATATATGTCGGAGAATAAGAGAGAAACTGAGAAGCATAAAGAACAGGGACGTAGGGTTCTACGCCGACATCGTAATTAATTGGATCCACTATTCAATTTCTTATTCCGTGGGCGTTCGTGGGTAATGTTGGTGCAATCAAACACTTTATTAATTAACTCGGATTATAATGTTCAATCACTTAATGTTCCCGATATCAATTTACACAAACTCATTAACAATAATAGCTAGGAACGCGACAGTATCAATAGTCGACCACTCCGGCCGACCGCCACTCGAGGATTGCCGAGAGACGGGCCGGACTGCCACTTATTGACTCTGCCCCCACGCCGATACAAAGATGGCGCCAGCGTTCCACAGACTATTACACACGGACCAACGATCCACAGACTCTTGCACTGCGACATATATAATATTAGTTCATTAAATTTCGAAAAAAATAATACAATACTATGCATACATCGATGGCCTATAAATATAAAGAGTCAACTCACATTTGAGACATTTTGTTTTATTTTGATGATTAAATCATTCCATTGATCAACCTAAGTCATTGTTTTTATCCCATCTTTGTCTATATAATTTATTTATCGATAATCCAACAGCGTTTTAACAAACGATTAAATAAGATACTTAAAATAACGCCAATAATATAAGCTTTATGTAATATTTAAAATAACAGAACAGAGATTAAAAAGTCTATTAAAACATGAAGCTCAAAAAAGTATCATTACTACAAAACATACAGTTTATCTCTAAAACAGAATCTCTAAAACAAAATCCTGCAGCAATGCACCATAAAAACTCCCTAAAATCCTGCAGTCGATAGTTTAAATTAGTTGAAGCGATTAGCAGAGCTTTTGGATTTAGGCCAGCAATAAACATACTTTTATTATCACTAAAAAAGCTTCAGCTGCAGAGTGCACGTTAAGCCAGCAATAATATAATAATACAATTGCTAAAATTGAGAAAGGTATGCTTAAATGGTATGGGCACGTAGAGAGAATGAATGAAAGGAGACTGACAAAAAGGATTGATGAGTCAAGAGTGAATAGGCAAGTTGGAAATGGACCAAATCCAGGACATTTTAAATAAGGGCCAGATTAAGAGTACTCTGAACCTACGAACTTGTGTGAAAGGTTTAATGAGAATGTGTTAGCAATTATTAATTCATTGGGAGATGTATTGTTAAAGCGGAAGTAGTACAATTATTAGTTTACTGCAATTATTGTTTAAAAGGAAACGGAAGTGCTCTTTCGTGTATCTTTACCGATGTTTCGCCCCACCACGGAGAAGCCATATAAAAACTCTGGTAAAGATACAGGAGGCAGTTCAGTTATGTTCTTTAATAGTAAGTATATATAAAATAAATATAGTGTTCTGAAGTAATGAAGTGTATTATATATTGTATTAAATATATGTGGACTTTTTATAAATAGTTTGGAAGAAATTATATTTGTTTAAACCACTTCGGAAGATAGAGCTTTTAAATGAAAGAAACGAAGGAGATATGCAAGGATAGTGGCAAGTGGAACGACGTGGTCTCTGCCTACCCCGAAAAGAATGAGGCGTGATGCTATGGTTTCACCATCTATCGCATGTCGCATTTCATTTGGGGGTGGAGGTAAAGTTAAAAACGCTCGACAGTGCTGCCAAAGCCTGTTTTACTTGCATCGTAGTTTTAAAAAATCACACAATTATTGCTACTTTCTTTTTTATTTATTTATTTTGAACAGCTAACAGCAGGTACATAATATACATTTAACTTATGACAAATAAATAACAAATTTAACAAAAAAGAACCGCCTTCAAAACAGACTTACAAATATATTAATATGCTTTAAAGTAAGAACACGAAGAACACTATAAAAGAATACGCAATTATTTCTTACTTTTTAAAGCATATTAAAATATTTCTATTTTTTTTTTGAAGGCGGTTCTTTTTATGTTAAAATTTTTATTTATTTTTTGATTTTTAGTGAATCTGAAGTAAACGTGTTGCAATGCAGCAACAAACGTATCATTGCTCATTGCTATTTGATTACAGACACTTATATTTTCTGCCATAAACCGCTCCCTTACTGTAAGCCGTTGAGGAGTTCCATTTATCTTCATATTTAATTACAATTAGCACTTGACCATACCGAAGTTACGGTAGGCGACTCAAATATCTGTATAGCTTATAGAAGATTCTGCCGAGTATCGTTCATTTGCTCCTAAGAATTGAAGAGTTTCGTCACTTTGTCATAGAATCCATCAGCAGAACCTAACCAAACTATCACAAAACAACCCTTGAAGTATATCCTCTCCAATAAAAAAAGAATCATCGAAATCGGTTAGCGTTATCTTGAGTTATTCGTCCATTTGTCGCGCACATGCTTAATGCAAATTTAATACTTTTCCGGTTTTCTCATGGATGCCATCATCAGAACTGGATTTAAAAAATGGGACCCTATGACGAGCACCACCTTTCATTTAAAATCATCAAGATCGGTCCACCCAGTCGGGAAGTATGAGGTAACAAACATAAAAAAAATACAGACGAATTAATAAGCTCCTCCTTTTTTTGAAGTCGGTTAAAAACTAAGATACATTGAATATGTCCAACTAATAATAGCCTATCACAGCATTCGATAATTATTATACATGAAGTCAGATTAAATTAATAAATAATGTCATAATTATTATAGTATATGAAGGGGGGGGGGGGGGGGTAGGGGTTACAAAACGATAATTTATCTGAAATAATGAAGATGTCGGGAAACGATAATCTATCTGAAATGAAGCGGAGGTTGAAAACGACAATCTATCTGAAATAAGGAAGATGTTGGAGAACGATTATTTATTTAAAATGATCAATAAAGACGAAATTGGAAAAAATAAAAGAAATTTTGGAAAAAATAAAGCAGAACGTAGCTAAATCTAAAGTTTCAGGAATAGTAGGAGTTTGGAAAATAATCTGAAATAAGGAAGAATTTATAAATTATTCTCGATATGGAATAAGGAGGAGATTAGAAAGCCATAATCTAACTATAATATGGGGGAGCTAATGAAACTATTTTATTTATTTATGTATCTTTATTACACACATTCTTAAATAATACAAGTTTGAAAAATACATTATACAGAATAACAATTTAGCACGAAAATGTGCAAAGGCGGCCTTATATATATTCTATTTAGAATAACAACAAACAAACAAATCTATGATGAATGGCAATATGTTGATAGATGGGGAACAAGTGGAAGAGGTGAAAGAATTTGTATACTTGGGATCTAAATTTACAAAAGATGGAACATGTGAAAGTAATATTGAGAGGAGAATGAATGCAGGGAATATGGTAAATGGTGCTCTGCGTGCCTTTATGAATAGCCAAATGGTGTCTCAAAGGGCTAGACTGGCAGTGCATGCTGGAGTGTTGGTGCCAACACTTATGTATGGTAGTGAAAGTTGGGTATGGCAGAAGAATCACAAAAGTAAAATAAATGCGGTAGAGATGAGAGCGTTGAGAAGCATGAGTGGATTAAAACTGAGTGACAGAGTGAGAAATAGTGTGATAAGAGAACGTTGTGGTATAAAAGAAGACGTAGTGACTAAAATTGAAAAAGGTATGCTTAGATGGTTTGGGCATGTAGAGAGAATGAATGAAAGGAGACTGACAAAAAGGATTTATGAGTCAAGAGTGAATGCGAAAGTTGGAAGGGGAAGACCGAGGCGAACGTTCCTGGACCAAATCCAGGACATTTTAAATAACGGCCAGGTCAAGAGTACTCTAAACCGACGAACTTGTATGAAAGGTTTAATGAGATTGAAAGAAGCGAAGGAGATATGCAAGGATCGTGGCAAGTGGAAGGATGTTGTCTCTGCCTACCCCTATGAATGAGGCGTGATGCTATGTAAGTATGTATAAAAACAAAATTGGAAAATCGAAAGGAGGTTGGTAAATACAAAAACAATATTTTTCTTATACAAGAATTTAAAAATTCGATATGCAGTTTTGCCGTACCGAGAATGGAAGAAACCGAGAAATCTTTGCAAATATTTTCTATTTCATTGTTAGTTAAAATATTGTCTGAACTCAGCATTATATTACAGCGGTTCGCAAACTTTTTCAATAAAATACCGTTCGTAATAGCAGCGCACGCTTAAACAGCTTTATTGGCAGCCATCGAACTTTATTGCGACAATCACAATCAGAATAATCACCTATCCGATTTAAGTATTGGATGTCTACCCAATATGACTATTGAGAATTTACTTACCTTAATATCATAAACGTAAAGATATCTCTTCATAAATCCCTTTGCACTGCTTAAAAGTAGCGCTGTTAAATCAAATCATCGTTGTGGTTGTTGTCTTAACCAATGGACGTCCACTGCTGGACAAAGGTCTCTCTTAATGAATTCCAATGGGCCCGATCTTGCGTCGCTTTTATCCAGCGGCTGCCAGCGACCCGCCTGATATCATCGGTCCACCTGGTGGGGGGTCTGCCGACGCTGCGTTTTCCGGTGCGAGATTTTGAGGGAAGTCGAGAATTTCTATGGGCAGTTATACACGTCAACTCAAAAGCCTATTGACAGTTTGGCCAAAGATCCCAGAGCCAAACTAACCCGACACTATACCGAAGATATCCCGGACGTCAGCCTATACGAGATTAGTATGGCTTTTAAACAATTGAAGAACAACAAAGCACCAGGTGATGACGGAATCACGGCAGAACTTAAGATACTTAAAGTCCTTCAGCGATTGTTCAATTCTATCATCCACAAGGGCACGGTGCCAAGGGCTTGGCATAGAAGCGTGGTGGTTCTGTTTTTCAAAAAAGGTGATAACACTTTGCCGAAGAACTATAGACCTGTCGCGCTGACGCTAACGAATCAAATCATTATAACATTCAAATTAGTATTTATTGTAAGTATTTTTACTATACATTTAGACTCCATTTACCCTTTTTCATAGCAACATTTCCCTAACCCTAAGGTTACCTAACATAACAAGGCCATCCACCACCAATCAACGAGTACTCCATTATTTTGACCATATCGTCCGAAGACAGCCAGATAGCATCACGCTTCATTCCCATAGGGGTAGGCAGAGACCACATCCTTCCATTTGCCACGATTATCTCCGTTGCTTATTTCATTCTCATTAAACCTTTCATTCAAGTTCGTCGGTTAAGAGTACTCTTGACCTGGCCCTTATTTAAAATGTCCTGGAATTGGTCCAGCAACGTTCGTCTTGGTCTTACTTTTGTGCTTTTTCTGCCATACCCAACTTTCACAACCAGTCTGGTCGTTTGAGACACCACCTGGCTATTCATAAATGCGTGCAGAGCACCATTTACCATATTCCCTGCATTCACTCTCCTTTCAATATCAAGTAGACAAATTCTTCCACATCTTCCACTTAGATAAACTAGAGAAACTGTTTGTGGTAATGAGTATAATGAGACTCGTGCTTCCAACAGCCCTAAAAGAAGCCGAGGAAAGAGAGGTGGAAGCAGCTCGTACATGCATCCACTAAGGCATATTAAAGCAAGCAGGGTCTTCAGCAATAAAGTATACGGAAATAATGATGAAGGTTGCCTGAAAGAAATCGCTACTCAGCGATGAGGCCGCCTTTTAATACTGTATTGCTTGTAGTGTATTCTCTCTCTCTCTCTCTCTCTCTCCCTAATTAGCAAATGAAAAACGAACTCACAAATTCCCTTATACCTAAAGTTATTCAACTAATTAACTAAATTTAGCAGTGACTTGGTTCACTATGTAAACGCTCATAGCGATCAGGTATCCCTATATTTCAGTGACATTACGGTGAATAATCCTGGGTTCGAGTCCCGGGTCGAGCCATTTCAAAAATCAAAATTGAGTTTTCTTTTAAGATTTTCTCAATATTTCACCGAAGTTGGGAATTTGGCGGTGTGATCCAGCCCCGTGCCTCGAAGAGCACGTTAAGCCGTCGATCCTGCACCTGATCTCTTACCGGCCGTGTCGAATCCCGTCACATCGGACTATGAGAGTGAAGGAATAGATAGTGCACTTGTGTACTATGCCTGCCAATCGGCAGTGGAGCAGCGTGGTGGGTCTATGCTCTAACAACCCTCTCTCCCATGAAAGAGAAGGCCTGTGCCCAGCAGTGGGACGTTAATAGGCTGCTACTTACTTACTTTATATATGTTAAAATTAAAGCAAATATCCATATTTACATAAACCTGTAAGCTCGCAGTGTCACACGCGTAGTTCGCACGAAAGGAGTTACTTCGCTACATTGAAGTCAAACGCGAATATTTTCACAGTTCTCATGGTAGGCGAGTGAGTTTAATGATCTAAAACCATGATTGAGTGTGCGAGAACTAACTCAAAGTGTAGTTGTGTGAAACTATCGTCAAATTATTGCCTGTCTTATTATGGGGTGTTTTGAAAAAGAATGATATGTAAGTTTAGTGATTTATAAACACGATTAGACGTGTAAGAACTAAATCGAAGTGTAATAGTGTAAAACAAACTCGAATTAATAATGCTTTTCAATTCTGTGGCGTTTGGATGGTTTCAAAGTTTAGAGATGAAAACTTCTCAAAAACACTTTGCTACATTCCTAATATTTTAAAATTCTCATGGTATTTGAGTGTCTAAAACCATAATTGAGTGTCCGGGTACTAATTAATTAATTGAATAAATGCCGTTGAACTTGAATTAATGCCGGTCTATTATGTGGCGTTTGAAGCACATTAGATGGTTTCAAACTCCAGAGATAAAACTTTCTCATAAACACTTTGCTACATTGAAATCAATTACAATTTTTACAATTCTCTTGGTATGCAAGTGAGTTTTATGATCTAATACCATGATTGAGTGTGCGAGAACTAACTCAACGTAAAGTTGTGTAAAACTATATTATGCGGCGTTTGAAGCACATCGGTTGGATGGTTTCAAATTCTAGAGATGAAAACTTCTAATAAACACTTTGCTACATTGAAGTCAATCGCGAATATTTTTACATGTCTCAAGGTAAATTAGTTTAATGATCTAAAACCACGATCGAGTGTGCGTGAACTAATTGAAGGTGTCGTTGTGTAAAACTATCGTCAAATTATTGCCTTTCTTATTATGCGGCGCTTGAAGCACATCGGTTGGATGGTTTCAAGCTCTAGAGATAAAAACTTCTAATAAACACTTTGCTACATTGAAGTCAATCGCGAATATTTTTACATGTCTCAAGGTAAATTAGTTTAATGATCTAAAACCACGATCGAGTGTGCGTGAACTAATTGAAGGTGTCGTTGTGTAAAACTATCGTCAAATTATTGCCTTTCTTATTATGCGGCGCTTGAAGCACATCGGTTGGATGGTTTCAAGCTCTAGAGATAAAAACTTCTAATAAACACTTTGCTACATTGAAGTCAATCGCGAATATTTTTACATGTCTCAAGGTAAATTAGTTTAATGATCTAAAACCACGATCGAGTGTGCGTGAACTAATTGAAGGTGTCGTTGTGTAAAACTATCGTCAAATTATTGCCTTTCTAATATGCGGCGTTTGAAGTACATCGGTTGGATGGTTTCAAGCCCTAGAGATAAAATCTTCTAATAAACACTTTGCTACTTTGAAGTCAATCGCGAATATTTGTATGATATGTGAGTTAAATGGTCTAAAGTCATAATTGTGTGACTAATACAAAGTGTAATGACGTAAAAACAAACTGGAATTATTGCCATTCTATTATGTCTCGTTTGAAGCACATCGGATGGTTTCAAACTCCAGAGATAAAACTTTCTCATAAACCCTTGGCTACATTGAAGTCAATTACAAAATTTTTACAATTCTCTTGGTAGGCAAGTGAGTTTTATGATCTAACACCATGATTGAGTGTGGGAGAACTAACTCAAAATACAATTGTGTAAAACTATCGTCAAATGATTGCCTTTCTACTATGCGGCGTTTTGAGGACATCGTTTGGATGGTTTCAAGCTCTAGAGATAAAAAGTTTACATATAGATAAATTTTAGCTTATAAATGTAAAATTTGTACGTGCAATTCGTTTCCGAATTGAATTTTCATAGGTCGTACGAGCTATTTTCCAGCACGGCAGTGTGTGCCCGCTGGGAAATCTTTAACAGAAATTGTTTAGAAATTGCCAGCTCGAACTTGACTGTCCTCCGGAGTCGCAGTAACATAATGCAGCAATAACATTTAGTAAAATATTTTTACAACTATTCTGTATGCAATTAGCTCATACATGTAGCGTTTATTTAGTTTATGATTTAACGCTGTTTTGTTTCATATAGAAACACGTGAGCTGGGAACAGGTCTCCTCACTGATAGGAGAGAGATTTTTGAACCAAGGACCCACGATGCTGTTCCACTAGTAAGCGGGCTATATATACTGAATTGTTTCAGGGGCATGCCTCACGATGTTTTCCTTCCCCGAATACATACATACATAGCATCACGCCTCATTCCCATAGGGGTAGGCAGAGACAACATCCTTCCACTTGCCACGATCCTTGCATATCTCCTTCGCTTCTTTCATTCTCATTAAACCTTTCATACAAGTTCGTCGGTTTAGAGTACTCTTG
>JACTOM010000917.1:2472255-2540191 GCA_015832385.1 Elymnias hypermnestra
CTCATGCGCCTAAAGAAGTTTCACTTCAAAAGTATTCTTTTAAATTTAATTCGATTTCAGAAACCACATTGTACTAGCACTACTCTAGAGTCCTAGGCGTCCAAAGTTATGCGAGGCTCACTGCCATAGCCGAGGCTACAACAGGCCTGAAACACAACCCGTATCACCCAAAACAACTACAGTAACTTTGATTGTCTGCCGTCAAGGTGGAGCGAGGCTCGCTGTAACACAATGGCCACAGGCCTGAAACCCCGCCCTAACGACGAACAGCCTGGGGAAGCCCTTGAGCGAGGCTCGCTATAAAGATCGAAATCAATACAGGCCTGAAACCCAAGACGACCCCAGTACGCACCAAAGTAATATTCAGTACGATGTCTTACACTACTTCATAGAGTCACCTCCATAAAGTATCATTTAAGACACCATAATAAGCTGGAGTCGAACCCCAACCTCTCCTAGTGAAAGGTAGGATCGCAACACCAACTGTAGGCATGCCGAAGCACGCTCGTTCGAAATAGTCAAGATAAACTCAACTAATATGTGTATCGCCCCAGTAGTAATGTATGACATTTATTATTTTATTTATAATATTTAATTATAATTTAAATATTGTTTTAATATTTAAATTCGGTCCCTCTATTCGCTAGGCGCATAATCTCATACAATACATGCAGTCATACATTCGCGACATCTCCGTGCCGCATCGCTTCGCGCCGCTCACCACTCCCTATATATGCGCGGAGGCTGTCGTGACGATCCGCGCGGTTCAATACACGAACGCGCCCCGTCTATACGTGAATCCGACTTTGATAATATTTTGTAATTATTTGCTTATTTAATCTTCTTAATATATTAATTTTATTTTATGATTAATAAATAATATATTTTTATACTTTTTTTATAATATGTATAAAAGTATGAAAAATCCATAAATATAATTATTTATGTACGAACGAGTCCGTTACAATCTGTATACTAAATTTCATTCAAATCGGTTCAATAGTTTTATCGTGAAAGCGCGACAAACAGAATGCGAGTTTAACTCTCACATTTATAATATTAGTTAAGATTATAGTATGACACCCTTGAGAGTAAAGCTTTTACAAACTTTGAATGTCATATTTATTTATATCGAATCAATAGCCTGAAAAATAAATTTCAAGCTTCCATCTTTAAGATTGATCATTCTTCCATCTTTTACAACACTTCATTCGCATTAAAAAGTAGCTTATGACCTTTCTTGGACTCTAGACTATAAACATACCAAATTTCATCAAAATCGATTCAGTAGTTTTGTCGTGAAAGCGCGATAAAGTTACTTTCGCATTTATAATATTAGTAGGGATTTTAACATGATATCTAGAAGCTGTAGGAATTGAACAATAGCATTTTCCCGAGTGATATATCACAGATTTTAATATAAAAGTGCCCCATAAGTGGCACTTAATAAAATACCGAGCACAAATGATATGTAACTTAGCTCAACGTAAATCAAATCGTACGATCTCCGCCAAAAACGAGCGCAGTCATTGAATTATGATTAATTGCTTGGAAGAAAACGTGAGGATACGTCATGAGGCTGGCTGCCATCCAACTAGAAATAATGCTACTGTTTAAATATGGTGTTATACACAATCAACCTTTATATCTGCTGGTCTAGTTTCAATATCAAAATATTCTTTATCCCTTAGACTGCCCAGCCGCGTTCTCGTCGGCGTCGTCGTCGCTTCAACCGATCGACGTCCACTGCTGGACATAAGTCTTACGTAATGACCTCCACAAGGCCCAATCTTGCGCTGCCTGGCTCCAGCGGCTACCAGCGACCCTCTTTATATCATCAGTCCACGTTGTGGGGTGGGGTCTCCCTACACTACGCCGTCCGGTGCGGGGTCGCCACTCCAGCACCTTCGGCCCCCAACGTCCATTGATCCTTCGGACTATGTGCCCGGCGCATTACCACTTCAGGTTCGCGATTCGCAGGACTATGTCGGTGACTCTGGTTCTACTACGGATCTCTTCATTTCTGATTCGATCACGTAGAGAAACTCCGAGCATAGCCCTCTCCATCGCACGCTGAGTGACTCTGAGCTTCCGCATGAGGCCCATAGTCAGCGACCATGTCTCAGAACCGTAGGTCATCACTGGCAACACGCACTGTTCGAAGACTTTGGTCTTCAGACACTGAGGGATATCGGATAAAAATCATAAAAGACTACTTAAAGTCATGATTTTTATGTTAGCTAATAGTTAAACTATACAATGTTGTATTTTGTTTATTAAATTAAGACTCTGGTGTAGCATCACGTTGCGTTAAACTTTGTGATAGTGAAAAAAGTCCGTCTTGTATTTATCGGCCCATATCTTAAAAATTAAAACTTACCACAAGGTTTTTTATTGTTATAATATAACCAAAACACAAATAAATACTCACAGTTTATAAAATACCACAAAAAAACGTAACGTCCGTCGACGCGTCACATGCACCGTTAGTAACGGTCACTTTATAACTGATTTATTTCTATTGTTTCTATTGTCGGGTGTTATTTCTACGCATATTATAAAACGAGATGTATCGAGAAGCGAAATAGAATTTACAGATTATGACTTAAAAAGAGATAATTACATTTCGATGATCGACGTGGATATTTCGCTGGAGAGCGTTGTAGGCACGATGCTCTCCAGTGAGGGATACTGGGCAATAGTGGCCCTCTTTTGTGAGATGTGAGAGGGAAAACGTAGTCGACACTCCCTCTCACCGCTGACGAAGGGGTACCAGGTGGCGTATATTTGCGTACGCCACGACGCCTTTTTTTTTTGGTAAGACGAGAAAAATATCCTCAATAGGAGACCGGGACGCCGCGGGCGTCCCGGTTATGCCGGACTCTTACCGGCTAAAAACGACCCGCCATCCTACGCACTGTCACAATGGCGACGCTACAGGTTAGCTATAGAGTAAAACTGCGCACGCCGCCGTGACTCCCCGTGAGGGGCCCCTACCTTGATCCTAAGGATCGAGCTACCTATGGGGCAGCGCGAAGGCGCGCCGCCCGACAACCTACGGAGCCTCGCTACGTGGGACGACGGCCTCCGCGGTCCGCCGTCCCAGAGGCTAGTGCTAAGGGGGAAGACGGCGGTCCTGGACCGCACGCCTTCTCGCCGGACGCCTACGACGGAGGGCGTGGGCGGCGGGATCCGCCTCCCGACGCCGCTCCGCGGCCTCTTTCAGCGACATCACCTCGTCGCTAAAGGAGGCCACCGCACTCCAACACTCCCTCCGCTCCACCATCGCTCTCACGACGGTGGACAGAGACAGGTCGGTCGACCCTAATACGGCCACTAGGGCAGATCTCTGACTATCCCTACTGGGGCACACCGCAAAAGTGTGCTCCACACTCGTGGCATTCCTCAGTGGGCTCCCTACGGGTCACCCGGCACAGATACCTCCCGAAACACCCGTGCCACGAGAGGATCTGCGCCAAGTGGAAAGTGATCACGCCGTAACCACGCGACACCCACTGACCAAGGAGCGGAGACACGGCCTCGATCGTCGACCGCCCTGCGCTCGGGTCACTCAACCGGTCCCGCCACTTGGTTTGTAGGACCGCCTGCGCCTGGCGCAGCCAGTCCCTTTCGTCCCCTGGCGAAGGGGGGTCGCCTCTCTGACGGGCGTCCGCCCTCCGCCAATATACGTCCGAGTGTACTTGCGCGTCCAGCTCCCAGGGGGCGGTACTCGCTAATACGCATCCCGCCTCCCAGGATATGGTGCGGTATCCTCGGACGATCCTGACTGCCACGACTCGCTGCGCACCTCGCAGCAGAGCCTTCGAACGTGGCGTCAAATCTCCCGCCCAGATCGGGGCCCCGTACAGGGCCATCGAACGTACCACGCCTGCGTACAGGCGACGGCACCCTACCTGACGCCACGACGCCTACATGAACACTCGGTTGCACTCATCAAGAACATCACAGATGAATGTGCGATTGCCCCTCGGATGTCCCTCTAATAGATGAAGAGAGTTCCGCTGTGTTTAAGTGGATATTACAAGAGCGCTTCCTCACCGAGACCCACACTCCCGTCTTTAATCGGTGAACATAAATGCATTTCCCAGCGTCAAGAAAAGGCTCAAAAAGCAATTCTGAATCGTCGGTAGTCCATCAGTAATATATCACCGATTCGGAATATCGATTCTACTAAAAAACCAGCAAGAAACTCAGCAGATAGCTGTCATGTGCAACTGGAATCAAGTCCAACTTTTTTTATCGCTTTAATAATCTCCATGGCTATTATAAAAGGATGTTTTTGGTATATTTCTTAAAGTTATGTAAAGGTAAAGTGCACATGCTCGACCGGACAAATTCTGATTTCTGAACCTTCTGTCAGATTTTTACTGCCTCGTTGGCGCAATTGTGCGAGTACTTGCTTTGCTAGCAGAGGTCTTCGTCTGCACGTCCTCCTGCCTCGGTGAATCTTCAGTCGGACTCATCCGGGATTATATGCAATGCAAAGAACGAATGCAAAAGTTGAAGCCCTGGTGCCTCTTTCATGCAGAGGGTTCCACTGGGTTTTAGTGGGTATTGCTAAGCCTTCTCCGTCGCTGTGTCCAACATTTCTGCCCCATGGGCCATGGTTCCATAGACCCAGTGTGAAAAGAGGTGTCCAGTTCTTCCGCCACGGCAAATTAGTATTTAGGGTACCATACTTACATACTACTGCCTCATTGGTCTAGTGGTTAGCATGTTCGACTACAGACATGAGGTCCTGGGTTCGAGTCCCGGGTCGGGCCAATTCACAACTCGATATTGAGTTTTCTATTAAGATTTTCTTAATATTTGCCCGAAGTTGGGAAGTTGGCGGTGTGATCCACCCCCGTGCCTCGGAGAGCACGTTAAGCCGTCGGTCCTGCGCCTGATCTCTCTCCGGTCGTGTCGGATTCCCGTCACATCGGACTATGAGAGTGAAGGAATAGAGAGTGCACTTGTGTACTATGCCTGCCAATCCGCAGTGGAGCAGCGTGGTGGGTCTATGCTCTAAAAACCCTCGCTCCTCGGAGTAAGGATGCCTGTGCCCAGCAGTGGGACGTTAATGGGCTGCAACTTACTTAACTTACTTACTTTTACTTACATATCTGAATTGGCTAAAATGGCAATGGACTGGCCACACAATGAGAGACCAAAAACAAAAATGGTCAAAAAAGAATAACAAGAGTGGACTCCCTTAGGCCAAAAAAACGCACGTCCTCTTTGTAATACAATGCACTGTAAAAACAATATTTTGTGGGTTACTACATGTATGCTTTTCAGAGTCAATATATAAAAATTCTCTGAGTTATAATTATATTATTTAAAATAATTCATGCGAATGGGGTACATACTGTCTCATCTCCCCATAACAATGCTCGTTATAACATCAACCAGCAAAGCTACCGGAAACATGAAAATTACCAACGCTATTACAATATATAAATAAAAAGACAACACAATTATTTGTTATAAAAAAAAAACTACGTTTTATGAAGTAGTTTTTTGCTGGTTTCATTTTAATTTAATCATATGGGAAATATACTCTCTTTCTCTTGTCCAGTTGATAGTTGGTTAAGAGAAGACTTTGTAATCTTCTATTGTTAGTATCTGTACTCGTCCCGGTATCATTACCCTCGAACACCTCGTCTACTTCATCAGTGTACATTGATGATACGCCATCTAAAAAGGGTGAAGAGTTTTCATAGTTTTAGGCTGTGATAACGATCCTTAAAATCGTGACTTTTTGACGTGGACCTTTTTGTAGATCTATCAAAGAAGAATTATCTTATCAGTCATTGTTTTGTTATCCAAATCTTCCTCAGGAATTGCTCTTTCTATTGGTGTAGATCACATGAAAATCCGTTCTACAGTTTGAGTGTTTTGGAAACAGACAGACAGAAGCGGTGGATGACTTTCCTTCGTAAGATGTAAGCCACTTTAACTTATTATCCGTTCACTCCAAACACGGCTCTCTTGGGCCCAATCACATTACCATCTCAATTACGGTCGCATATTCTTAATCCAATCTTGATTTAACATTGTTTGGAGCAGTCCTGTCCCACTCCGTGCTTTTAAGAACAAGATAAACGACTAACTGTCCAAAAGTGTTCGTAGCGCTGTCTGAATTACACTCCCGTAAGTGTTGGATAACATTACGTTGATGTTAATCTGAATTATTGGGTTAAAGCGCCCAACGTCTCCTTAGTAGTTTCACTAAGTGAATATAGTGAGACTGGATGCATTTAAAGGTTTCTAAGGTATGTGAAACGAGAATTCAGGTCAAATAAGGATACAATCTAAGATGGAAGGAAATTTACCTCGTATGGTTTCTACACAGCATCGTACTGAAACGCAAATCTCTTGCTTTACGGTAGGTCTTTGCTGGTAGTGTGGTAACTACCACTAACCTCTACCGAACTAATTAACCCTACCACTCTTCAGACTCAGACAAATTAGAAAATGCTCTTTCCTAAATACTCTAGCGAGGCTGTAACCCTACCCTCGTTCAGATCATGCTCAACAATAGAAGAGTGATAGACTGGTACTCCGTTAACACCTTGTTGTCTCAGTTTAAAACTAAGAAAATCCCTCTTTAGATTGCGTATCATCAATACACACTGGCGAAGATGAGGTCAAATCGAACCCCAGACTCAAACAACAGAGCGAGAGAATAAATGTAGTATATTTAGAAACTGATATTATTTAAAACTCTGGACATTATAATCGTATAAAGCACTTTTAAGAAAGCAATTCGTTTTTTTGTATGTGAAAAGTAAGCTTAAGCTAAAGTAGCTTTTAGTTTTTTCAACTAGGAATCAACTAGGAGTTTGGGGCCCTCCGTAATCTGAACAGGGATAAAGCGATGTAGGTCACTAGTGAAGCGAAGTTGTGGTCACTGGTGAGGTGATGTAGGATCACCAGTGACGCGATGTGCGATGTTTGGGTAATGTGAATAATATGTAATAATGTGAATAAGCCACGATTATAGCGAAGGTATTGGACAGTTTGCTTTATAGCCAATTAAAAGATGTATTGAAAGTTCATGATGGACAATTTGGCTTTAGGGCGGGGTTATCATCATATATAGTATTGTGCCTTAAGCAGACTGTCCAGTATTATACGAACAGACGAACACCGGTGTATGCTTGTTTTTTGGACCTCTCAAGGGCCTTTGACATGGTATCATATAATGTCCTATGGGATAAAGTTGAAAGAGTAGGAATGCCTCTGTGGATTAGAAAGATTCTAAAATTTTGGTACTCAAACCAAATGAACTGTGTCTGGTAGGGAAACGCTTTATCCACGGAGTACAGGCTGCAATGTGGCGTGAGGCAGGGGGGACTGACATCTCCAATCTTGTTTAACCTTTACGTGAACGATCTTATTGTTGAACTCAGTGGGAGACGTGTCGGTTGCTGGATTGACGATGTATGTGTAAACAATCTTAGTTATGCGGACGACATGGTTCTCATGGGTCCAACGGTAAGGTCGATCCGAGAGTTATTAAAAACTTGTGAAGGGTATTCAAAAAGTCATGGACTGGTATATAATGAGAAGAGTGTACACATTGTCTTTAAGGCCAAAAGCATACCTGCGAATGAATATCAGCTAAATCACAATATTAAGCTGAATGGGTCACGTCTAAAGTGCGTTGACCATTATAATTACTTAGGACACGTGGTTGCGAATGACCTTAAAGACGACATAGACATTAAAAGGGAACGAAGAGCGTTGGCGGTGCGGTGTAGTATGTTGGTTCATCGGTTTGCTCGTTGTAGCTAAGAAGCCAAGATTAGTCTTTTTAAGGCTTTTTGCCAGAGTTTTTACACGGCATCCTTGTGGACCAGATATACACAGGCGGCGATAAATGCTCTCCGTGTCCAATATAACAACGAGTTCAGAATGTTGTTGGGCTTGCCACGGTATTGCAGTGCGTCAGAAATGTTCGCGTTAACTCAAACTGATGATTTTTATGCTATCAGAAGGAAGCGAATAGCGTCACTAGTGAAAAGGGCTTGGGCAAGTAGCAACAGCATTCTGAGCATTTTAATGGCCAGATACGATTCTCCGGTATATAAATTATATATTAAATTGCATGTATTAGAGTAATTATTTTCTTTTAAGGACCTTTATATTGTTAAGTATTGAGATAGTATTTATAATGACATTGTTTTAAATTTAGTAGTAATCTTTATAATTAATTTCGTTTGATGAATTTAATGATATGTAATTTAATAAAGGGGAGTAAGGGAGAGACGTAGCCCAGTCAGTCTCTTCAATTGCCAACCTCACCTGCCCGCGGTACACCCTGCTGATTAACCGACGAGGCTCTGGCGACCGATAATGGCGGTATAACCATTCATTAGTTGGCTCAAATGCTCCTGACCGATAACGGGCAGCAGCGTTATCGGTGCGATAGGGTCAGCTCTGCGATCACCAACCCGCCTGCCAAGCGTGGTGATTACTGGCACATCCCTCCATGATACAAAATACACAGCCGCGGCCCCTAGTTCCCGGTAGCCTCACTATTCCCGATCTTGGCAGCAGTTCGGGTAACGGTGAGGCAGGGGGTGCTAAGAATCCCCGGGAGAGATTCCGCTGCCAACCCCGACGACTTAACCTGGCAACCTATAACGCGCGAACACTGAGGAAGGACGAAAAGATCATTGAGCTGGAAGAAGCTTTGGGCAAATTGAAATGGGACATTGTGGGATTGTCCGAGGTCCGAAGAGACGGTGAGGACGCGATTACTCTCAAATCGGGCAATTTGCTCTACTACCGGGAGGGCGAACACCAGTCCCAAGGTGGTGTTGGTTTTCTCGTCCACAAAGCCCTCACTAACAACGTTGTTGAAGTAGGAAGCGTGTCTAACAGAGTAGCTTACTTGATACTTCAAATATCAAAACGATACTCTCTAAAGGTAATCCAAGTATACGCGCCAACATCTACACACTCCGACGAGGACGTAGAAACCATGTATAAGGATATCTCTAGCGCCATACATGCCACAAAGACATACTACAACGTTGTTATGGGGGACTTCAATGGTAAGCTAGGAGAACGAAAAGGTTCAGAAATGAGGATTGGACAATTTGGGTACGGGCTGAGAAACCACAGGGGGCAAATGACGGTTGATTTCATGGAGAAGGAAGGACTCTATATGATGAATTCCTTCTTCAAAAAACGTCCACAACGTAAATGGACCTGGTTAAGCCCCGACGGATCCACTAGAAATGAGATCGATTTCATTATGTCCACTAAGCGGCAGATCTTTAGTGATGTTTCTGTGATTAATACGGTAAAAACTGGAAGCGATCACCGAATGGTGAGAGGCACACTAAGTTTAAGCATAAAGCTAGAAAGGTTCAAACTAATGAAATCCACGCTCCGACCCACTAGATCTCATATTCAAAACCCAGAAAAGTTTCAGCTCGAATTGAAGAACAGCTTCGATTGCCTATCCGATTGCAATTCAGTGGACGATCTGAACAACAAGCTCATAGAAACTGTCCATACGGTCGGGTCTAAGTTTTTCAAGACGCACCGTACGAAAAGAAGTAATAAGTTCTCTAAACACACTCTCGAACTTATGGACGAAAGAAACAAAATGAGCTTACAGTCTTCCGTGGATGCTTCTAGATATAGAGAAATCAATAGGCAAATTTCCAGATCACAAACCCGAGACTTGCGAACCTTTAATACAAACCGGATAAAGGAAACCATTGAGCAGAACAAGGGCTCAAAAGTATTCGCAAGAGATTTGGCTATTGGTAAAAGCAAGCTCACGCGTATGACTAATAACAATGGTGAACTCATTTTGTCCAAATCCCATATATTGAGGGAAGTGGAGACGTTCTTCGGACAGTTATATACATCCACACACAAGCCTGCTGATGATCAGGCTAAGGATCCTAGAGCCAAATTGACCCGGCATTACACGGAAGATATCCCGGACGTCAGCCTATACGAGATTAGTATGGCTCTCAAACAACTCAAAAATAATAAAGCTCCAGGCAATGACGGAATCACAACAGAACTGCTGAAAGCGGGTGGTAAACCGATACTGAAAGTCCTTCAGACATTGTTCAATTCCGTGGTTACTTTAACTACCTGGGACAGAGGCTGAGGGTACGCAGTCCCTTACGACCACTTGAGATGTAACGGCGCTTGCGCACTGCTACGTATATAAAAATGAGATGTACGGATCTGTCCGTTCGTTAATGTATATTCTATTTATATAATACAATATTTTTCAGTAAAAACAAGGTATACAATTATTCTAAAATATGTAAGTGTAGAAATATAAATAAATGTAGTGTTGTCACTACAGGGATATCAGTGGTTCAGTGATTTTACGGATAGATAAATAATTTCATCGCAGTTAGTTCTTTATCCTATTGTCGCCATTTTCCTCATGTCATGTCTTGTTATTGTACTCATATTTGGCGATAACTTTAAAT
This sequence comes from Elymnias hypermnestra, assembly GCA_015832385.1. Taxonomy (NCBI): domain Eukaryota; kingdom Metazoa; phylum Arthropoda; class Insecta; order Lepidoptera; family Nymphalidae; genus Elymnias; species Elymnias hypermnestra. The sequence goes on from JACTOM010000917.1 coordinate 2,482,737, forward strand.
ATAATTCTTTGGCAAGGTCTATGAAGTCACAGCAGCCTCTGTGAAGGCTCCGCGTTTAACAATATTCGTAACTGAGCTAGGGTAATATCATTTATTGACTTGTTGACGAACATGGATGACACAGTGTGACCCTAAACTGGGTACTCTACGACAGTATCCCCGTTAACAACATAATATAAGATGACAGCCTTCATGTGACTATGTTATAGCGCACATGATAGTATCATCTTTCTGTGGCTATATTGTAGCCAAAGTGATATCCAGAAGTGAACCACAAGTGATGTCCGACCTCCCCTCGTAATGACAAATCAATAAGGCTTTCGAAATGTGGGCGCGGAGGCACATGCACTCAATTAGTTGGAACGAAAAAGTCAGCAACACAGAGGTTTTGAGAAGAGTCGGTCTATTGTAGACCATCAAAATTAAGAATGTTGCCTACCCTGGTCTTGTTTTAGACACGAGAGACATGACTTGTTGCAGCTGATAATTTTGGGCTAAATTGCCGCAAAACGCGGTGTTGCCCGCCGCAAGAAGTCGTGACTCCGTAACATTCCTGAGTGAAACTGTGTCTCAAATGCTACCAAATTACTTCACCTTGCCCGAGATCAAGACAGATTCTCACAGCTGATATCCAACGTGCAGTAATTGGAGAGGCACGAAAAGAAGAAGAATTTACAGTGTCAACAATGTAGGCAATAAATAATGAAGAGGGCCCATCTGGGTTTTAGTGGATATTACGAGGTCTCATCCACCGCCGAGTTCGACACTCCTGACCCTGGGTCGAGTTTTTACCTAAAAGTATTTCCCAGCTAAAAAAATTCTATATACAATACGCTCCATGTCACAGATGCACTGTGCTATATCATCTTCCAAAGTCCAGTAGGTAAGTAGCAGCCCATTAACGTCCCACTGCTGGGTACAGACCTCCTCACTCATATGAGAGAGGGTTTTTAGAGCATAGACCCACCACGCTGCTGCAGTGCACAAGTGCACTCTCTATTCCTTCACTCTCATGACTATGAGGTGTGAAGGTGATCCGACACAAGCGGGGAGAGATCGGGCGCAGGACCAACGGCTTAACGTGCTCTCCGAGGCACGGGGGTGAATCACATCGCCAACTTCCCAACTTCGGGGTTATATTGAGAAAATCTTAATAGAAAACTCAATATCCATTTTATATTGCCAAAATCCAATACTAATATTTTTTTTATTATTGGCTGCATAGTTGCTGAATAGTGGCTGCATAAAAATTGATTAAATTAGTCATTAATAAATTCTTTTTTCTAAATAAACGGACGTCGTAATATAACAAAATTATTGAAAATCCCAAGCTTAGTGCAATTTTTTTTTTCTATTTTTTGGCTGTACGGTCTAAACGGCTGCCTTCTCCGTAAAAAAGACATAAATAAAAAAAAAAATTTAAATGTCATATTGTTATTGTCAGCTGTTATTGAAGTATGAACTAACCTCTACAAGAAAAAAATCCTTCTTCTTAAATAAACATGTAAAAATTGTAACAAATATATTGACTTTCAAGATGACGCTAAATTTAAAAACGTGCAAACTGCTGAGAGCTCTCTATCCAAACTCTCGTACTTACTGTGAACAAAAATCAATTTACGAGCGTAATGAAGCAGGCCCACAACCTCGAAAAATCCATGGCCATTTATACCCTGACTGGCGTAGACCATGGATTCAACGTGATGGAGAATGGATCAGCAAATTGTCAATTTTCGTTGAGAAAAGCCCCAGTATGCATATCCTAAATGCTATGCAAAAGATTCCCAATTTGACAATCCGGGATGTGAAAGAATGGTGGGCAGATATGAAAGTAATACAGCAAATAGAAAATCAGAAATATCTACCGGAAAGAGTTGCAACTTTGGGGTCTAATTTGGCTGCTCTTCATTTTTTCACGTATCGAAATTGTGCTGTCAGGTAATATAAATATAAAACTTTCCATTTCTATTGTTATATGTACAAATACCCAGAGGTTAATAAGATTTGTTTTACTTGTCCCCTCTAAATATTGTAATGTCATCCAATACATATTATTGGATGACATTACAATATTTTCATCAAATATTCCTTCATAAATTAAATCAATAATTGTACAGAGCATTATTCTGTCTTTATAATGAGTCTTACATGTAAGAAACTCATGATACATTTTAGATGCATCACCTTTTACACTTTCAAGTAAAATAGCACTCATATTTTTTTATTACTTGTTATAATTAAACTAGAGAAAAAAGAAAAAAGAAAAAAGAAGAATACAGTGATATGTATGATAGGAGACTTTCTGATGATTTTCAGTCAAACAAAAAGTTTTTCTGGAAATCAATACAATTTGCCCGAGGGAGATCTACTTCCTCGGAGCTTTGTAAAATCAGAAGTTTAGATGGAAGTTTAATAAAAGGAGAAGAATGGATATTGAAGAGATGGAAGGATCATTTTGAAAGTTTGTTTGAAAGAAATGAAGCAGAGGTAAATATGGCCTCTGCGGATAGCAATGAATGTAAGACAAGTGATAGCGAGATTAGTATGGATGACATCATGAAAGCGATAAAAGGTATGAAATCAGGTAAGGCTGCTGGGTATGACAGAGTGTCAGTCGAGATGCTGAAGGCTGGCCGCGGGATTGTGGTAGCTCAGCTGTACTGCCTTTTCAATATATGCTGGGAGAAAGGTCAAGTCCCAAGAGATTGGAGCAAGGCCGTAATTGTCCCTCTATATAAAGGAAAAGGGTCACAGCAGGAGTGCAAAAATTACCGCGGTATCAGCCTTCTTAGTGTCGTCGGCAAATTGTATGCAAAGATATTGATTGAAAGGGTGATTAATGAAACTGATGAGAAAATATGGGACGTGCAAGCGGGATTTAGAAGAGGAATGGGATGTACGGATCAGGTCTTTTCTTTACGGTGCATAACTGAAAAATGTTTGGCTAAACACCAAAAAGTTTATTGCGCGTTCGTAGATTTAGAAAAGGCCTATGATCGAGTGGTGAGGAATGAGCTGTGGTCAACGTTATCTACGTATGGGGTGAGCGGTTGTCTGATCCAAGCATTGAAGTCTCTCTATGAGGGTTCTAGTGCCTGTGTCAGAATAAACGGAGCGTACACGGAGTGGTTTCCTGTCGAAAGAGGTGTTCGACAGGGATGTGTTGCGTCACCATGGCTGTTCAACCTTTTCATGGATAAATGTTTGACAGATTTAAAAGAATGTATGTATGGGTTAAGAATGAATGAATTACTCATCAAATGTTTACTCTACGCTGATGATCAAGTAATACTTGCGTCATCCGCTAACGAGCTTCAGGAGATGCTAAATATTATGAATGAAGCTTTGAAAGGGAAAGGAATGAAAGTGAATGTAAACAAAACGAAAGTTATGCTTTTTGAACGAGATGAATCTATGATGAATGGCAATATTTTGATAGATGGGGAACAAGTGGAAGAGGTGAAAGAATTTGTATACTTGGGATCTAAATTTACAAAAGATGGAACATGTGAAAGTGATATCGAAAGGAGAGTGAATGCAGGGAATATGGTAAATGGTGCTCTGCATGCTTTTATGAATAGCCAGATGGTGTCTCAAAGGGCTAGACTGGCAGTGCATGCTGGAGTGTTGGTGCCAACACTTATGTATGGTAGTGAAAGTTGGGTATGGCAGAAGAATCACAAAAGTAAAATAAATGCGGTAGAGATGAGAGCGTTGAGAAGCATGAGTGGATTAAAACTGAGTGACAGAGTGAGAAATAGTGTGATAAGAGAACGTTGTGGTATAAAAGAAGACGTAGTGACTAAAATTGAGAAAGGTATGCTTAGATGGTTTGGGCATGTAGAGAGAATGAATGAAAGGAGACTGACAAAAAGGATTTATGAGTCAAGAGTGAATGCGAAAGTTGGAAGGGGAAGACCGAGGCGAACGTTCCTGGACCAAATCCAGGACATTTTAAATAACGGCCAGGTCAAGAGTACTCTAAACCGACGAACTTGTATGAAAGATTTAATGAGATTGAAAGAAGCGAAGGAGATATGCAAGGATCGTGGCAAGTGGAAGGATGTTGTCTCTGCCTACCCCTATGGGAATAAGGCGTGATGCTATGTATGTATGTATTAAACTAGAGATAAATATAACTTCAATATAAATACCCCACTGAGTTTAAAAGACTGTCTAGAGTCGAAAATACTTCCGATTTTAAGTTTTTCTATGATTTATCTATAATTGTATGAGTAAATAACTGTATTTAGTTATTTTAAGTTGTGTAAAAGCCTACTTGAGTGAGAACTTCTTGTTTCATAGTTCTGCCACAGTTGTATTGACAAAGCTTATTGCTTTAATTATTGTATAACCATGTTGGTCTGGTGCAGAACTGGGTGGATTATCATTCAGGGAAGTCTCAGATGTGAATCCTGTGTAAGCACCACTGTTTCTGTTTATGGTAAACTGACACTCGTGATTGTTCTTTCCAATCCATTATAGTGTTTTTGATGAAAGAAAAGATATTAGGAAACTTCCATAGCCCAGAAACTATTCTGGTGTATGTGTAGCCTGCCAAGGTGGAAGCCTGTGCTAGTAGTGAAACGTTAGTCAGCTCCTACATACATCATGTCCATTGTAATAAATTATAATACTTTGCAGGTTGCGTGGACAGACAGAATGGATAAGCGGTGATGCATTGACATTAGACCTACCTGATACATACAAAGACGGTTACTACATTGAAGCAATAGACTGTACAAAGTTCCACCACAACGGCATAAGATTTGAAGGACTCCAAAATCTATCTAACCTTAGTTTCCTGAAATGGTTGTCGTTGAAAAATAATAAATATGTTGATGTATGGGGTTTGGATAGGATAGCTGGACAAAATGGCAATAGCTTAGAGTTTCTAAATGTTGAAGGGTGTAACTTATGTCCTGGGGGTGTGATGGCTCTTGCGAGGATGCCAGCTCTTAAATTTCTAACAATTAGTGATCCTGGAGATAATATGGAACTTCAGGCAGCGTTATCTATATTAGAACAAGAGAAGCCAGGTCTTTTAATTAACGCACAGACTGGTGAAGATGTTTCAAAGGAATGACAGTTTAATTTGAATTTAAGTCTTAGTAAATAGCTTTAACATAGAAATTTATTTGTTTTTGTTATATCCTGTGATGTGAATGGAAATGTTGAGATATTATAAACAAATTAAATAGATTTGGTTTGATTATTTGTCTAATTGATGTTGTATACTGACTCATTGTTCTAAGCATCAGCTTAAAGCAAAGGATTAAATTTAAATCAAGTAGACCTTTGCTTTGATACTGATTTTGTTATAAAAAGAATGGTAACCTTTTCGTATAGAAGGGCCTCAAATGGTATGGATGTAATGCTGCAGGCCTCATTTTATCTAAAAAATAGGCAAAACAATATGGGCTTATTGACAGCCTGTAATAAAAATTTTATTTACTAGATTTAAATTTGATTAAAAAAGATCTCTCTTTAGAAGAATCGACTTTTGCACTCAGATTTAGACTTGATGCCAAAGGGCAGTAGCATAATTCATAACAGGTTATTAATTTTATTTGAATAGAGTTTACAGTCAGCCCAATTATGAGTCAGTGACTGACTGACTATAGTCAGCCACTCTCATTTTAACACTGCTTATATAAATGCTTGTCTTAAAGAAATGCTGAACCGCAAAGTCGTTGGGACAAAATAACCATCCTCAGCGAGAGCCAGGCGGCACTAAAAGCACTTGACACAAGCAAAATCAGGTCCGGCCTAGTGCTAGAATGCGTGAGAAGCCTTTATTGTCTTGTATTAGACAATACGGTAATCTTGCATGGGTACCAGGACATGAAGGTATAAAGGGCAACGAGCAAGAGGATGAGCTGGATCGAGCAGAGGGTTCATAGGCCCTGAACCCTGTATAGCAATACACCGTGCGTGATAAATGCCGCACTATTAAGATATGCCAACAAAAGAGAATTAGCAGAATGGCACAATGGCATTACAACCAGGCTTCAGGAAGTTTTAAAAACTTATGCAGAAGACAGGTAAGGTATGCAATGTCAATTGCAACGGGCCACTACAGTACAAAGGCTATGTTAAAAACCATGGGCATCGCGGAAGATTCTACTTGCAGAGCCTGCAATGAGGAAGAAGAGACGATAAGGCACCTATTGTGCGAATGCAATGGCTTAGCTAGGACACGAATGAGTCTGCTTGGAGTAGCCTATCCGCAACCAGAAGACTTTAATGACTCCAGCCTGAAGCCTACTCTCAAACTTCTGGAATGGGTTTTTGAGTACATTTATAGGAGACTAAAACTATAGACCTATCGGTCTGATGTCTAATGTATACAAAATATTCTCAAAGATATTGCTAGACCGTCTGACGAAAATTTTGGACGAAAATCAACCGAAGGAACAAGCAGGATTTCGCAGTGATTTCTCTACTATAGATCACATTCACACCATAAAACAAGTGATACAGAAATGTAACGAATATGGTATTACCTTTTACTTAGCATTCGTAGACTATAATAAGGCATTTGATTCCTTAAAACACGCGAAAATATGGGAAGCTTTAAAAATACAAGGAGTCGACGAAAAATACCTACGCCTTATTATTAACATATATAAAAACATGAAGGCAAGGATACGAACCGAAAGAGAAGGTAACTATTTTCCAATAAAGAGAGGAGTGAGGCAAGGAGATCCGTTGTCTCCTAAGCTTTTTTCAGCAGTTCTGGAATATGTATTTAGACATTTAGAATGGGAAAATTACGGACTCAAAATCAATGGGATGCAATTGAACCATTTAAGGTTTGCAGATGATATAATATTGATATCTGAAGATCCAAAAAGGTTACAAGAAATGCTAGAACAGCTGGTGAATGAAAGTATAAAGGTGGGACTATCAATAAATACTGTAAAAACTAAAGTAATGACAAACCTAGATTATATCCCAATTACGGTCAACGGAACAAAGATAGAATATGTAGAGATATACTCATACCTAGGGCAAATCATATCTCCAAGAGATACCACTAGAAAAGAAGTTAATAATAGAATAAATATGGCATGGAAAAGATACTGGTCTCTCAAAGAGGTAATGAAAAATCCAGGTGTGCCACTTAAAGCTAAGAGAAGAATATTCGATTCCTGCGTTCTACCAGTGATGACATACGGATGCCAAACGTGGAGTTTAACAAATCGTGATATTCACTCGCTCGAAACTTGCCAACACAGTATGGAACGAAGTTTACTCAATATCAAACTGAGAGATAAAGTTAAATTAAATGTTATTAGAAAGCAAACGAGAGTGACTGATATTACCTACTGTATAAAAAAATTAAAGTGGAGGTGGGCAGGTCACTTAGTAAGAAACAAACAAGACAAATGGTCAAGAGATGTGACAGAGTGGTGTCCAAGACAAAATAAAAGGAAAAAAGGGAGACAACGTCGTAGATGGGACGACGATATCCGCAAAATAGCAGGTGTAACATGGAGAAGGCAAGCTCGCGATCGCTCATTATGGAAAGCTCTAGGGGAGGCCTATGCTGGAAAGCAAAACAATCTTCGCGTACCGGTGTCGAACACATAATTCATTTAAAATATAGATTAAGTAAAATGTACCTATGTAAGGATTGTTAAATAAAGGCTAATTATTATTATTATTATAAAGGATGGGGCGCTTACAATAGATCCACAAGGGTCGAAGTGCATCTGGTGCCTCAGTGGGCCCTACCGCTAAATAATAATAAATAATAACACTCGGCTTGTGAAATTTATCAATCTTACAAATTATAATATTACTTAATGTACAATATAGGGATACAAAACAATTTTGGTTTATAAATAAAAAAGACTGCAATGCTTTCGTGGTTTTTATGTTTTAACATAAGTTCGTACAATGATCCAACATGCTTGAACAGACTGTCATACATATTTTTATATATCAGTTGTTTACTATCATCATGGTTGTATTTGATTTACAGTTAATTTCCTATTCAATTGGTCCATTGAAGTTGGATTCATAAACGTTTAGAAAAAAAAAACCTAAAGATTTCATCAGATTTTGAAAGGTCATTTTCACTAATAATCTAGTATACATTAAAATTGAACACTTAAAATCTAAATAAACTGTCTAAACAAGATATTTACATGTATGCCATTTGACTAAACAATTACACTAACGCCTTATATAGAAAGGAAATAAATAACGAATATGAAATGCTTCATTTAAAATGTCCTTTTTGAAATAATCGCTAAAATTCTTAAAACACTATAACTTGTTTTATTTTCAAGCAACAAAGTTAATTCAGTCTAAAAGAAACTGCGTATGTACTCTATTTATTGACTGACAAAGCCCTAGGTCTCTATTGATGCGGTTTATTTTTATAATAAACTAAGTTCTGAGAGTCAATAAATCATTAGTAATATGCATGTACGATTTTCATATTTGTTATTATGCTAACACACTGAAAGACACATTCAAACTAAAAACTTCAACAGACTAACATAAAATGGACTACATTTTATTGATACTTAATTGTGAATAAACAAAATACTGCACTCACAAACCAACAAGCTACATCTCAAAAACAGTGGTTTTTTTTAAAGAAATGTTTAGTTAATAAATTTAGGGCAATATTTATAAGTTATTGGATTTAGGGCACGTTTTATGAAATTATTAAACTTAGGGCCATATTTATGAACTTACTGGATTTAGGGCAATATTTATTAAGTTGTTGGATTTAGAGAAATTTTTATAAACTTATTTGAATTTAGAATACTAGTTAGTAAGAAATTGGATTTAGGGCAAGTTTTATGAAAGTATTAAACTTAGGGCCATATTTATGAAGATATTGGGTTTAGGGAAATATTTGTACGATGATTTGGATTTAGGGCAATATTTATTGAGTTATTCAATTCAGTCCAATTATAAAGTTATTTGAATTTAAGATACTAGTTAGTCAGTTATTGGATTTATGGCAAGTTTTATCAAATTATAACATTGGGCCATATTTATGAAGATATTGGGATTAAGAGAATATTTGTATGATGATTTGGATTTAGGGCAATGTTTATTGAGTTATTCAATTCAGTCCAATTATAATGTTATTTGAATTTAAGACACTAGTTAGAATTCATGAAGTTAGGGACATGATTTCTGTAGTTATTAGATTTAGAGTAACAATTTCAAATTCATTAAACTTAGCAGTATTTACAAAGTTGAATTTGGGGAAAACGGTTATGAAGTTGAGTCTCACAACCACTTATTGCTATGGATAACTCTGATATTAAATATATGCCGCAGATTTCCCGTTGTGTATATTACAGGGGAAACAATGGCCGATGTTATATATGTTTAGCTATTTGCATAAAAGCTGTTTGATTTCGGAATTTAAAGGAGTATTCCCCATTTAGATAAAATATAGCTCAAATTACCCGCTGATGAAACAGGCAACCTAATTATAATCAGCAATGAGTGTCGGACTATTAAATATAGTTCGTTAGCATTAAGAACGCAACCAATCAATCAAATATTTTCAAATTAAAAGGTCCAGTTCACAGTGACCAGTTGAAGGATTAGCAAGTTCAAAGCTATTGGTTGGTATAGAGGGCGGGGCTAGGCCGGCGAACAATGACGACTCACTGCATTCTTAACGCGAACTAACTATAGCCTAAACCACTGTTTTTAAGTTCAGAAGATTAGCTTTGGGTTATGAGAGCAAAAGAATAATGAATTTAATAAAACGCAATATAAACGAGATATAAAAATATATGCTTAGACAAATTAATAAATTATAATTTCAAATATTGTTTACAGTTTTCCAAAAGAGCTTTATTGAATAACCGTCATTTTTTTCCCTACATAAAGTTCGTTCGATGTACTTCTATTAAGTTCGCTCGTAATGTCGCTGATAAAATCGGTTTAAAATAAAATATATTATAGTATAGGTTAAAATGATTAAATTTATTAAAGAAACATTTGTCCAAATTATAAAATAGAGTATTTTTAAACTAACAGGCCCCTGTAAACGTGTCTCTAGTTATAAAACTTAAATTGAGGGTATATTACAATTTAGTTTATGGAAACATCACCAAATCTTGGGGCAAGTGATATTTTTTCTTGTAAGATTAAAAAGATGTTTAAATTTAAAAACATGCGCAAATGCAAAGATATTTAAAAAATGAGGGTAGTTAACTTGAAATGTTATTATAAGTTAATGAAGTACAAATTGAGAAAACACTAAATTCCAAAAAGTTCTCAGAATACTTTTGAATTTTTAATTTCTCATAAACTGAATGTTATTTTTTTGAGATTAAAGATCTTTGAATCCAAAACTTTGATAAAATGCAAAGTAAATTAACAAATGAGGGTAGTTAACTTGAAATGCTGTTAAAAATTAATGAAATGAAAATTGATAATACACTATATTCCAAAATGTTCTCAGATGACTTTTGTATTTTAAATTTCTTATGAAGTAATTTTTGTTTTTGAGACTATGAAGATCTTTGAATCTACAAACATGCGAAAATGCAAAGATAATTAACAAATGAGGTTAGTTAACTCGAAATGCTATTACAAATAGACAAAACACTAAATTCCACAAGGTTCTCAGATGACTTTTGTATCATTAATTTCTCATGAAATGAATTTTATTTTTTTGTGATTAAAGATCTTTGAATCTAAAACTCTAGGAAAATGCAAAGTAAATTAACAAACGAGGGTAGTTAAACTTGAAATACTATTACAAGTTAATGAAATGAGAATATATAAACCATTAACTTCTAGAAAGTTTTCAAGTGACTTTTGTACTTTTAATTTATCTTTTGAGATTAAAGGTCTTTGAACCTACACCATTTTTTACAACTACCCTATTTAATTCATTGTGATGAAGGTATACAAGTCGCCTGTTAGTTTGGACTCAACATTAATGAAAAAAGTGGTTTAAATATATAACAGTATAGTGTGGTAACATCTCGTTTAAACATGTACTAGAGGTTACTGTTAAAATTTCATTAAAACTTGAATGGACCGTGATATACAAATGAAGATAAATTTCGTATCGTCTATGAAACTACGCTATCAAAGATTTAACCGTGCGAAAATATCTCTTACATTACACTACTAATCTTTTATTAATAAATTCTCTTCACTTCCGGACTCCTAAAGCAATTTCACCTATAAATAACAATATATACCGCCAAAAGAGATCATTTAAAAAATACAATTTTGATGTACATATAAAAACATTTTTTTTCTTTGTATTTGCCGAAAAATTGTGTATAAAATGCATTTTTTTCCGTATATAATTGGCATTCCCTAGAATAATTAAAAAAAGAAATCCCCTTATTACTTTGAGAGCCTGGAACGCTTACATGTCTATAGAAATAAATCTAATATTTACAAATGAGATTAGTTTAAAAAAAATAATAAAGAATAGTATAAATATTGATTTATCTAGTGTCGTAAATGGTTTGAGCTGATTTATTATAACCGCATCGGTCTATATACTTGAAACACGTAAAATCACTACAACTTACATTTAAAAAAGACGATTAACTATCTGAATTTACTAATAAGCTATTGTGTATCATTCCTACTGTTCATCGTATAATAATGGCGTGTAAAGACTGAAGGACGTCCTTAAATGGATGTATGATATCAATATCCTTCAAGGACTATATATACATATTAAAAAGTTCAACAATGTATTAGCTATAATGTAAACTAAACAATTTATAAAGATATACATGCTCCTACCAACATAGTAATCAAGCAAATATAGGGAAATCCGTTCTCAATGAGAGTCTACGTCGAGAAAGAAATGTTTATGCCGAATTTCATGTCAATCAGTTAAATAGTTTCGGCAACGTCTCAGCAAGTGATCGTTTTACGCCTACATACTCAGATCCCATGGAAGTATGGGCAAACCACGTCAATTTGTAATTTTGTATTCAACCGGATCTATATTTTATGCTCAAAATAGGAATATAGTATCGAGTATATTTATTCCTATTTAAAGAGAGTGTATGGAGACTCCGTATGGAGTATGGAGATCTCCGTAGATTTTGCAAAACAAAGTCATTTGAGTAAGCATCTTTTAAAACAACAACAATATCTCCAATCGCAATCAGTTAAATCGTATCGACTGCGACTTTGTTATGAATTGAATCAGGATTTAATTCACACTGTTTTTGCGACTGCGAGTTTGTATGAATTGAAACAAGATTTAATTCATACTGTTGTTGCGACTGCGAATTTGTATGAATTGAATCAAGATTAAATTCATATTGTTGTTGGGGCGGTGACTTTGTTATGAATTGAAACGGGATTTAATTCATACTGTGGTTGCGACTGCGACTTTGTTATGAATTGAAACAAGATTTAATTCATGCTGATGTTGCGACTGCGAATTTGTATGAATTGAATCAAGATTTAATTCATATTGTTGTGGGGACGGTGACTTTGTTATGAATTGAAACGGGATTTAATTCATACTGTTGTTGGGACGGTGACTTTGTTATGAACTGAATCAGGATTTCATTCATATTGTTGTTGCGAGTGCGAGTTTGTATGAACTGAAACAAGATTTAATTCATACTGTTGTTGCGACTGCGTGTTTGTATGAATTGAATCAAGATTTAATTCATATTGTTGTTCGGACGGTGACTTTGTTATGAATTGAATCAGGATTTAATTCATACTGTTGTTGAGTCTGTGACTTTTATATGAATTAAGTCATGATTGAATTTATGGTATTGTTGCGACATACTATGAATGGAGTCATGATTAAATTCATATTATTATTAGGACTTAGGGGATTTATTTTTAAGTTTTACCTTGATCTCTTATGAATAACTATTGCACAAAAACGATCAAAATCGATGTCACGGTTAGTCGAGTAATTGTAAACGTCTTGCGAGCCACACAATTTTTTATTTTTTTTTAGTTTACATTATATTTCGCTTTACATTATTATAAATAAAAAAGTTAACAGTCCACTATTTCAAGACGTCCGCCAATCCTTACGGAGCGCAATAAAAGAAACATGGCATCCAACAAACCATACCATTCCACTAAACTTAACTCACTGTACACAATAAGACATTTAAATTAAATAAGTAGATATCATTTTATAAAATGTTTTTTTTTAAACATGTGGAAGACCAACATCACAACATAAATAGAAAATGATACAATTTAATGACTTAAATAATAACTCATCTGTCCGCACCAAAGTTACGATCTCCATAACTTACACTATAACCACTAATCGACGATCATATTGCTTTTAATTTTGAAAACATATATATATACAGGGTGTAATTAAGTTCATGTCATTACAAAGGCTGCTTCGTATTCAATTAATAAACGTTTACATCAATATGACGTCATCGTGATATTGTGCTATAACAATATTTGCGTAAGATATGTGTCACATTATGATGATGATAGGTACCGCTTGCTACATACTATAATGATTAGAAAAATTGACTGAAAAAGCGACGTGGAGAAAAGAAAGAAGCCATGGCTACGTAATATAACGGAATAGATATAAAAATAGTCTATGAACTGTTCCGAATAGCCACCAAGAGGAAAGACTGACTTCCGACCTTCAATGAGGCATTTTTAAAACACGTAACATATGAGTCATTATTTCACGTAAATATGAGGGACGTATGATGTCCAGTCGACGTCATTGTTACCTAAATGACATAAATTAGATCACTGGTACGTCATGATCGTTGTATGAAGTCATTTTAAAGCCATGCGTCCCTTTCACTACTATGTATTTGCAGTAAGGTTATAAAGGAAAGTTCTTCTACTCTATCGTTAGACAATATTTCAATTTTTATTTTTAACTCCGCTAAATATGTAAGCAGTAACTATCATCAAAATAGACATTTTCCTTTTATACCTTTACTTATTATACCTTTTTTTAAATAGTAATGAATATAATTACATCCTGTGTATAAAAATAAAATATCGTATCATATTGCAACCCCCATTCTTAAAGTATATAACAGTACACAAATATGTTTCGCTTTAGCATTTGGTACTGTAAATGCAACGGTTTAAGGTTTAAATCTCAATGAACGTTCCCATTATCCAACTTAACTTTCCGAATAAAGATTACATAAGTTACAAGGGAAAAAGAAACACACCAGCGTCCGTACAAGTAAATACTTAAATGAAAATCTTATTAATCGACTATAAAAATTTACATACAATTAAATGTATTGAGATCGTGCCCATACGAGTAACGTGCTATCTATATTGAAGAAATTACACTCTATGGTGTCGATTCTGATGGCGTTTCTCTAAAACAAAATACGTTAATTTTACACCTAGAGATACTACATTATCATTATTTTAGTACAAAATAAACACCATACAGCTGACGTCAATAACAGGATAAAACTTCTATATATATCGGAAAAACAATTGTTTGTGATGACGTCATAAGAAAACTGACGAAAAATTGCATCCTTTTATGCATTGAATTGAATTGAAGGTTGTGTTGCAGCTATCTCTCTTCTACTCGGCCGCATCGACTAATGGAATGGTAGAGAGATAGATGCGTCACAATCTTATCGCTTACGCTGATCGCGCCTCTCTATCACATGTTCCGAGTTCTCGCTCGCACAGAGCAGTTTCGAAGTCGGAGTCTTACATAATTAACGAATTCGTGACTTTGTTAATTTTTGTCTCTCTTTCGCATCGTTTTCACGATCAACTAAGGCGCAACTGGGTCATACGTTATCACGTAAAAATACCTAATAAGATTTAGTCTAGAGAATTATGCCATAGAATCGACACCATCATCTATTTATATACCTCCCATAACCTTCGAAGTCACATTTAAATTTATCATTGTATCATTGTATAGTGACATTAATCACTCATGAAAGTTTACATTGTAGAAAAAATTCAAGATATATAACAGACGTTCTTTTTTATACATCTCCCCTCCCCCCTGTAATGGTGACTCTAAGAGTACCTTTCTATGATAATATTAAAGTCTTACCCCACATGTTATACAATGGAAACTAAAATGCAATTTACATGTGCTTATTAGTCTAAGATCCAGCTGCAATATTGCTGCGTTCATATGGTTTGGTTGGTTTTTCTTTTAGTATTTAATTTTGATTGTTTTCTTGACTAATATTATTACTTTCAATACTTAAATTTACATTTTAATTGATTTTTCATTGTTTATAATTATGTTATCTATATTATGTAATTACTGTACAAGCCTATTTGTGATGTTTATGTTATGTAATATTGTTTCAAGTCCTGTACTCTTTTTGCATCTATAAATTTATAAATAAATGTTGTTGGCTTATCTAAAAAGTTATGGTAATTTTTTTTACATTTTAATTGCAATTTTGATTCTTGTTAAGTATCATTTTTTCTATTCAGTTAGACTTTTATATATTTGCTGAACGTTTGTTGCTTCACAGAAATGGTATCAAATGTTTTTGAGCAAACAAATTATTATTCTATTATATTGTAGTGAATCAGCAAACGTCATTTTTTAAGTTATATCTTTGGAGTAGAATATTGTTATCCTTTTCTAATCCAATCTAAACATATTGTCCCTAATATAACTCAAACACATCAGAATTTTATGATGATTCGCCTCAATATAAACGTCGTTTTGCAGCTGGATCTTAGACTATAATGAATGCGGACCTTCTAGAGTACCTTTTATTATCAGGTTATTCTTATGGAAAACTGGTTAATGAAACCTTTCTTTCATAAGTGATTAATGCAACTATAACATTATCATTTCCATTTAAATGTTAACAATTTTTACATTAAAAGATGAATCGTTCAGTAACTGTTTTAATAAAAAGAAATATAAACGCCAAATTATTTATATGCTTCAATTTTTAATGCAAACTTGGAAAACCGATTCAAATATCTTAAAAGATATCAAAGGTTAGTAAGAAATTACTGTTCCGTACAATAAGATCATCTAAAAACAGTCCCTTTTATGCACTTATATATTAAAATTGCAAAAAGTAATTTGGCGTCTATATTTAATTTAAAAAATGGCGGACTATTGCAACGATTCACTTTCCAACACAAATATTCAATGCAAACTGAAAACATACTCAGATTTATATACATCATTCTCAACTTTTTTACCCATTTCTCGAATTACCTACATACCATTTCTAAGTTACTAAATAACATACAACATTAGGAGCTAACGTAGCTTCAAAAGAACTTGATAAAAAGTCATAAATCTTGGAATATGAAATTCTATGCAGAGTTGTCTTGATAGAAATAAA
Organism: Elymnias hypermnestra; assembly: GCA_015832385.1. Classification (NCBI taxonomy): domain Eukaryota; kingdom Metazoa; phylum Arthropoda; class Insecta; order Lepidoptera; family Nymphalidae; genus Elymnias; species Elymnias hypermnestra. The sequence continues at coordinate 2,499,044 of JACTOM010000917.1, forward strand.
GAAATAGTGAATTTGATAATCTACCATCATTGTGAAAACTTGGTAGAATAATTTAATGTGATAATGCCATAAGAAAACATTTATAAATAATTTTGTCGTTGTAATAAACATCGTAATTAGGCCGATCGCGCCTCTCTATCGCTTTGTTCTGAGTTTCCGCTCGCACGCTCGGTTCGAGGGGAACGCTTTGAAATATCAGATTTAGCCCGATCAGTTTCAAACCCTTTTTTGCATGTCGCATTACAGAGGGCTGCGGAGTGGGGGTAAAGTTAAAGACAGCAACCAAGGTCAATATGGCGTTTCCCATGCCCATAAATCACATATTATTTTTTATATACATGTCGGAGTGCAATAGTGGATCGCTGGTCCGTGTGCAATAGTCTGTGGAACCCTGGCGCCATCTGTCTATCGGCGTGGGGCAAAGTCAATAAGTGGCAGTCCGGTGCGCGTCTCTCGGTAGTTTTCGAGTGACGGCCCGCCGGTGCGGTCAACTTTTGAAACTGTCGCGTTTCTTGCTATTATTGTTAATGAATTTGTGTAAATTGATATCGGAAACATTAAGTGATTGAACATTATAATCTGAGTTAATTAGTAAATTGTTTAATTGCACCAATATAAGACCCCGAACGCCCACAGTATAGAAATTATGGATGCCATTAATGACGATGTCGGCGGAGAACCTTGCGCCCGCATGCTTCCTTCTCTCTTATTCTCAGACATATAGAACAATTTAAAGACATTAGATTTGCGACTAAGGTTCTGTTGGTCCTAATAACCGATATTAGAACCAAATATAAGATGTTTGCTTTTAATCCATTCATTTTGGCTACGTTAGCTCCCAAAAAAGCCGAGCAAAAATTCTATTACCATGATTTGAAAGAGATAAAGAAGATTGATTAAAAAAAAGGTAAACGACTACCAAACATAAAAGTGTGTCAATTGATAATATATTATGTGCATTATTATGTAAAACAGACGTGCTCTTCTTTCAGATACGTAATATCGATGATATAATAAGGTTTTAAGAGGCATGTATTCAAAAATCGATTACATAACAAAAAAAAATATATAAAGAAAACCAGTTTAAGTCAAAAAATTGATTTTTTTTTAAATCAATTATTTTGTAAATATATAAAAATAGATAATTTTCATATTGAAAATACGAAAAAATGTCTATATATATAAATGTATACCACAAACTATAATTTTTTTAGGTCAACTATTTTGTGAATATAGAAAAATATCTAGTTTAAAAATACAGTATTTCTGTATTTGTTTTAAGTTACTCTTAAAAAAAAAGATCAAAATATTTAGTCATTTTACTTTTACGTACATATTATTTTTAATGGAATATATAAATGTAGTTCTAGAATTCAAAGTTCCAATTTTTTTAAGTCAATTATATGCGTGACTATTGAAAAATATGACACTTTAAATTAAACAGTATTATTATATTTTTTTTATATTTCTCTAAAAAAAGGATGAAAAAAGATTTTACTTCACGCAAAATTGTAATAAAATTATACAAAAAAAAAACCAAGTATACTAAATTTACATTTTTTTAAATAATAATGAGTGGTTTTGGAAAGAAAGCCAGGCTTTACATATAATAATATTAATAAATGATCAAAGATCGATTATACGTATCCAAAACTAGAGCACAACTCAAACATACCTCCAACAATTTTTATTTAATTTTTTTTCTCATTTTATATACTTAAAAGTAGATTTTATTTTGTTAATAATTAACATTATAACCGATTGTCGCTATATATAAATGCATCTAGGCATTTCCATGACGAAATCTCCATCACACATAACAATAACTACGTCAAATTAGGTACACGTATTTTTTCAACTAGTTATAAACACAATAATGCGGGCAACACTGACCGTGATTTTATTAGTAAGTGGCAACACCGAAAAATGTTTTAGATTATAACATAATGTGGGCAATATTGATTGTGACAATATTTATATGTGGCAACACTAAACAACGTTTTTCGTAATACCATAAGGTGTCAGAAAGTAATGGTAATATTTTAATTGATTGATAACACTTTTTCATTAAGTGGCAACACAATGCGAGCTAACATTGACGATTACAGATTCATTATCAAAAAATACCCAAAAATGTTCCAGGTGTTGCCATTTAATAATATGTTGCAATTTTATAAAAAAAATTACAACCATTGTTGCCCACGCTATTCAATAATCTAAAAATTGTGTAATTTCACATAAAAAAATCCTATTGGAAATAATAAATATCTAATTTTAGACTTTATGAAAAACCAAGTTCAAACGGATTTATATCGTGTTTTTTTTTGACGAATTTTATATATAACTACACGCATTGAATTGAAAAGTGCTTGCAAAGTCAAAAAGCCATAGAAAACTGTTAAACCAGATTTTATCATATAATAAATCTTTAAAAAAACATGATTTAAAATTTACATTACATTAAACCACATCTATTGTTAAGTTTTTGGGTTATCATAATTGCACTTGACTTTCACTTTCGCGATAAAAAAAATTTAACTTCCAAACCAGTTATCACAACAATGATATAGGACCCAAAGTATAGAATTTTTAAGCATTTTAAGCCACTAATGTGAAATTTATACTCGGAAATATAAATGTATAAACGGACACTAAAAGCGCCATCTAATAGAATTTCCGAGAACTCTACTGCGTGTCATTAACGTTCCCGGTTCCAAATGTTAATAAATTACTCGTGAAACGAACGGGGGTACCAAAAGACCCCAGATCATGACAGAGAGGTATGTATTAACAATTTGAGTTTTTTACTATAAAAAAAATATTCGACGATATGAAATTTCGACAATAAAAAGGGTAACGGTTTATAATGCTTTATGATTCTAAAAATATGAACAAAGTAGCTAATCTAATACTCAAATAGTTAAATTAAAACTCATACACATGGAGTTCTTCAAATTCCCCGCTTAGTTTAAACTTTACAATAATGGCCTTATTTTATAAAATGGAAAAATGTAGTTTAAATTCAAAATGATAATAATAACTTTTGGGTACATATCACGATTGTAGATATATTAATGTAACTTGTCGATATTTCTCGGTGTCTTTTCATGACCTTGAGTCATGAATACAAGGTCACTCTTCAACGCTTATGACCTTGATCATATATCCAAGGTCAATCTTCAAATCCACTCTTCATTGTCGAAACATACCGATTTCTTTTATAGTCGGTGTTTAACCGACTGTGGGAGAAGGTGTTCGCGTGTTGTCTGCCTATTCGTGTACCACAATGGTGACGGTGTAGCCGCAACGCTAACTGGCCGTGGATGTTGGCTGCAACGCCGCCGAAACTATTGGGGAATTCACGTCTGTGAATCAAATTGTCACATCAAAACATCCACGAACATCATTTTGACCTAATTGGGTGAGACCAATTCCCCTCAAGGTTATGGATCCAGTCGTGGTTAGTTACCACCCTAACACCAAGATGATGGCCTCGTTGACATAATAGTATGCGTCATTTCTTCACTATCAGAAGTCCTGGCTTCGATTCCCGACCGGGCAATTTTAAGAAATTTCATTAGAAGCTGCACTTGTTAGAAGCTTCGGCCGTTGCTGATTACCATATTATCTCTTATCAGATCAACGTGCTACCTTAGACTGTATCGTTATCACCAGAGTAAAGTTTTATAAACTTATTGGATTTAGAGTAATTATTTGAAGGCAAATCGAATATTTTTGGAGGTAACGAGCATCGAATTACACTTACTGGTTGGTGTGTTCACATCGGAGTGCGGCGTGAGGTTGGACTGCGCCATCAACTTCTGACGAACCTCGCGTATCTTCAATTGCAATGACATCTTTGTAGGGAATATGTCTGTGTGAGCCGCCTGCGGATATAAATTTAAACTTTATTTAACCCTTATAAATATCCAATTTGAAGATTATTAATATTAAAAGTAGCCGATTAAAAATCTGATTGAATGAATCACCATTTCTCGCTGATTAGGATATCGATTACGGTTATGATTATGATTGTAACTAATAATATGTAGCACAGATTTCAATATTACAAATCTGATTAAGTAAATTACATTTTGTCGATGATTGTGATTGCGATTACGGCTACGATTATGTTTGTGATTGTAACTAATAATATGTAGCACAGTATTCACGATTATTAAATAAAACCTAATTGAGTAAATTAAATTTTATCGACGATTATGATTGCGATTACAACTATGATTAAAATTGTAATTAATAATATTAATAGTCTCGTCGTCTGATTTCGGCCACGGCGGTCAGTCTCTTGTGTCAGGTACACAAGTGTATGCGCTGACACAATAACACTCTCTTTTGCTTCACCCTCATAGTGGGATGTTACGGCAATCCGACCGGAAAGAGATAAGGCGCAGGACCGACGGATTAACGTGCTCTCCGAGGCACGGGGGAGGATCACACCGCCATGTGCGTAAAACTAGGATTTCTTAACAGAAAACTCAATATCGATTTTTGGATTCATCCAAACCCAGGACCGTGTCTGTAACTAAACACGTTGACCGCAAAGGCATTGATTAAAATTAAAGTAATATTGACAGGCGACCTGAAAGTGTGTGGTGGCCTGCGTGGTGGGGAACATGCCATGCTCATGGAACAGCTTCATGACGAGGTGGCGGCGCTGCTCCAGCACGCGACGGTGGCCCGCCTCGCCACGAGCACCCGCGCCCACCGAGCACGGCGTACGCGGTGACATCTCCTCCGCACCCTCAGACACTGTGGGCACCGCACACGGATACCACTTTGATAAATGCCGCTTTCTCAGATTGTCAACTAACCTAACCGCTCCAAGCGGGGGACTGGAAATCCCCCATGTATGAATTTTAATATAATAACTTGATTATTAGAAGAGCTTCTTTATTCATGTAATTGTAATCATAAAAGCATTAACAAAGGGTAATTAACCAGTCCCAGGCGGGGCATTTCAAATCCCCCCACCTATGAGTTTTAAATAAATAACGTGAGTATTAGAATAAAATAGAAATTTATTAATAGTTTTTTATTAAGAAAAGCGCAAAAAAAACATCGTTTTACCAATCCGATCGGATACCAATTTGACAAATCCCGCCTATACACAGTTAGTTAACCTAGCCGGCCCGAAGCAGGGGATTTAAAGTCCCCCATGTATGGGTTTTAATTTAATAACTTATGTATTAGAAGAACTACATTCTTCATATTATTTGTCATAATAAAAACACTAAGAAACCTTTTCCCGATTATTATTTTTTATTGTCGATAGGCGCAAATCGTTTAATAATAATGTTTTTGATAACATGACAATTGACATGGACATTTTGATAACTGTTATGGAATAGCGATAAAAAATTATAATAAACTGCCAGAAAATATTAGAACATTGCCTCCTAAAAACACACAATTGAATTTAAAAAATGGTTGTTAAAGAAAAATTATTATTCCATTAAGGATTTCTTAGAGCAGAGACGAAATTAATGACATTGCTTATAAAAATATAATTCGTAAATATGATATTGTGAAACTACGCCAGATATTTTCGTCCGATATTCCTCAGTGCGTGTTACCAGTGATGACCTACGGTTCCGAGACATGGTCGCTGACTATGGGCCTCATGCGGAAGCTCAGTCACTCTGCGTGCGATGGAGAGGGCTATGCTCGAAGTTTCTCTACGTGATCGAATCAGAAATGAAGATATCCGTAGTAGAACCAAAGTCACCGACATAGTCCTAAGAATCGCGAACCTGAAGTGGCAATGGGCGGGGCACATAGTCTAAAGGACCGATGGACGTTGGGGGTTGATGGTGCTGGAGTGGCGACCCTCCACAAGGTGGACCGAAGATACAAAGAGATTCGCCAGTAGCCGCTGGAGCCAGGCGGCGCAAGATCGGGCCTTGTAGACGTCATTACGTGAGACTTATGTCCAGCGGTGGACGTCCATCGGTTGAAGCGACGACGACGATATTGTGAAACATCTAGTAACTAGAAAATATTCAAAGCCCAACTAAAAAGGAATTTTCTTAAGAAGTACATCACTGCTTGAATGACCTCACCTATTAATATAACTATTATCGCTTTTTTTTTGTTTAATTAATTATGGTGTTGCTATCACTGCTGTTCACGTCATAGTTTACACCTAGCTTTAATTAATATTAATATATATTTTTTGTATTATTTTTCTTTTATTTCTATAATGCACATATACCAACGACTTTTCTAACACCAGAAAGGTTGGCTGGTAGATAAAAGCTTTGTAGCTTCAAGCCCGCCGGTTGCACTCTGTGCAATAAAGTTTATAAATCAAATAAATAAATAAAATATCATTTATTTATTAATTTATTAAATATAAGTACTCTTAAAAATGAAATGTTAATATCTTGCACTATATGTTTCGACTATCATTATTTAAAAAAAAATTATAATTGTAATACTCTATGTTTGTAATAAAAAATAACAAAAAAAGACCCAAATAGTTGATACAGAACATCTATTTTCTTTTAGTCTACTAGTGGCGTGTTATTTCTCTCACTCCAACAAACGCAGTCTCACCATAAGGAGAAAGACAAAGGTACGACACTCTTTTCGTTGTCGCCGACTTTTAGGGTCATTTATGTCGTTCAGTAAGTTCATAGAAGCGTAAATACAAATGAACCGGGGTCTTTTGGTACCCCTGTTCGGGTCACGTGTAATTTTCTAAAACATAGGGTCAGAAAATTCAGGTCTGACTGTGACTTAAAAAAATGTAGTAAAACTCACCTCTGAAGCTGTCGATATTGAAATCGGGTCCAAAGAAGGTGTTCCCCACCAGTTTATGGGGGGTACCATACGAGTGCGGGGTCGGCATTCCGTTCCCGTTTATGACCTCCGCTTCCAGCTGCGGTGTGACTACTGTGGCTTCTTCATCTGAAAAAATACAAGCATTTTGAAGTGAAAACTTCTTTATCAACATTAAAATTTAAAATTTTATGAAACGAAAAAGCGACAGTAAAAATAGTCAGATACATGAAGTCTTATGAGAATGAAGTTAGAAGCATTAATTTTACCCTGAGTACAATTAGGGGTTGTTTCTATAGATAAGGGGTCCTTTACTAAGTGATGCTTTAGGAAATGTTGGTGAAACCGGGCATTAGTCCTCCCAATACAATTCAATGTGATATATAACCACTTATCATTATCTTGAAGACAAAATTTTTGAAGTGGTAATTGACACAATATTTTTATAAGGTATAATATTAATAAGTATATTTACAAGGTATATTTTAATAAGTACATAATATATGCAAAAAAAGGCTGAAAAGTTGATTTAAACGCAAAGGACGTATATATCTTTATATATAAGTCGTTTACGCGATTATTGTCATCTGTAACTAATCACAATACAATACTCGAGCTATCGGAGAAAGCGGATCAAAATCTTTTTGTAATAGGATTTATTAACATATTTCTTAAAATATGTGAAGGCAAAGCTAGAAGTTATTAAAAATGCGTATGCTCAAACTGACAAATGATTTCAGAAATTTCTTCACTCTAAAATATGGCACTACAAGTTTGTTTTTATTTCTTGTATTAATGTGATCTATTTCTAAGCCACTATTACTCTATTTATGTATGGGTATGGCAGAAAAATCACAAAAGTAAAATAAATGAGGTAGAGATGAGAGCGTTGAGAAGTATGAGTGGATTAAAACTGAGTGACAGAGTAAGAAATAGTGTGATAAGAGAACGATGTGGTATAAAAGAAGATGTAGTGAATAAAATTGAGAAAGGTATGCTTAGAGAATGAATGAAACGAGACTGACAAAAAGGATTTATGCGGAATGCAAAAGTTGGAAGGGGAAGACCAAGGCGAACGTTTCTGGACCAAATCCAGGACATTTTAAATAACGGGCAGGTCAAGAGTACTCTAAACCGACGAACTTGTATGAAAGGTTTAATGAGAATGAAAGAAGCGAAGGAGAGATGCAAGGATCGTGGCAAGTGCAAGGATGTTGTCTCTGCCTACCCCGAAGGAAATGAGGCGTGATGCTATGTATGTATGTATGTATTACTCTATTTGGCAGCCAGCAAAGATAAACATACTCAAAAATTGTGTATAATAGTCACTCACCTAATGCAGATTTGTGCTTCTTCCTGACGTAGAGCTGCGGGCTTCGAGGTACCACGCAGGCACTAGGGCTGCACGCCTCGGGTTTAAACTGCGGCAACGTGCTAAACTTCTGCTCAAAGTTCACCGTTTCCAAAACCCTGGATTTACAAAAAAAAAGTTAAAAGTGCGTGCGTACAAAGTACACAAACCGGAAATTAAACTTCGTTGGCAAACTAAATTTTAAGTCTTGTTTATATTTACACAAATGTAAAAATTAAAATTTCCGATACTCAGAGGGAGAGAAAAAGAAACATACGTTAGGAATTTAATTGTAAATAAAAATTGCCACGTTTTTGTCTATATTAGAAACTAACGGCCCGTCCCGGCTTCGCACGGGTAGACATAAATTAGTTCAGATATTTAAGTTATAAGCATGATAATTAAAACAACCATGAATTGACAAATATTATTTCTAATACTAAAACTAAGTAGCTCTGAAAAGAACTTTTTAAGGGAAGCATAAAAATGTGTTATAAATAGAAATATTCATTGTCGCTTGCGTCCACTGCGTAAGGAGCCGACAGGCTACCTAGTTATTCGATGCGCTGCGTGGCGGCCGCCACCGGCATTTTTTTTAATTTAACTTGAAACATGATATCTTTTGAATGGAATATCCGATTTCAATAATTCAAAAAGTAATCATCAGATATTGAGACAGTCTTGAATATTAAAATATTTATTTGGATAAAAATTTATAAATGGTATGGATAACACGGTCTGATTTTGATCGGCATTTCTATAAATTTGGTAAATGTAAAAAAATAGTTATAGTGACGTAACAACAATAGTTAGACATGGTCTCGCGAAGTTTTTTGTAGATATTGATATATTCTATAATATTGTCGAACATTTTTTATCCTATCATTAATACTCTTCACGGCGTATTCGATGAAAGACATCTTATGGCTAATTTTTTTACACCTTCGGTTGGTTTTAATAGGAATTTCTAAAGATTTCTATAGTAATCTAGTACTAAATATGGCCTATATTACTCAGTGACAATGTAGCTTTCTAATGAAAAAATAATTATTAAAATCGGTCCAGTACTTTTTCAGTTTATTCATTACATACAAAAATTCAAATCTTTCCTCTATAATATTAGTGTAGATTATTGAGTGTACTAAGTAGGACTTATTGAAATTTTTCAATTCGTTATATCCCTTGGATGGAATGTCCGATTTTAATAATTTAAAAAGTATTTTCCAGGTATTGAAAGGCTCTTTAATGTAATATAATTTAATAGAATAAAGATCAATACAGAGGTATTAATAATATGGTTTGGTTATTGTCGGTGCTTCTATTAACTTTTAATATGCAATAAAAGCAGTTTCAGTGGCATAACTACAGTAGTTGGACATATGGTATCCTAAACTTTTTTGTAGATATTACTTTCTATAAAATTATAGAACATTTTTTTGTTCTATTATCAATAGATTCCACAGCGCACGCGATAACAGTTTTTTTACACCTTGGGTTACATTAATGCATATTTATATCAATGTAGATTATCAGTTAAATCTCAGTTATTTTTTTTTCAATGTTTCTAAATTCTTCTATCTACTACTCAATATCTACTCATTTATTTCAAATATTATATAGTAATTTGTGTAATCCGTAATTGGCCTTACTCTAGTTTATTAAATATTTTATGTAACAAGTTATTAAAATGCTTTAAAAATGGTTTACCAATAAATAAATAATTAAAAATAGTATATTAAATGACAAGTGGCGAATTAGAATGTCACGTGTTATTTGTAAATATTAAAAATACCTAACCTTCAAACGTATCAGCATAAAAACGCTGCATATTTTAGTGATGCTAATCACGCGTTTCATCCGTTAAAATTTTACCTTCATTCGCCTAAAAAAGTTCCACTTCAAAAACACATTAAATAAAAAGTTAAGGGAAGTAGCATCCCATTAACTTACTGGTAGGAGAGGGAGTGTAAATTACAGACATAGTACCCAAGTGCTCTTTCTACTCCTTCACTCTTATGGTCCGATGGACCTAGCTAAGACGCAGGACCGATGGCGTGAACAAATATTGAGAAAATCTTAATAGAAAACTCAATATGGCCTATAACACGGGACTCAAAGCCAAAACCTCATGTATGTAGGTGAACATGCTAATCATTACACCAATAAGGAAGTGTCACACTTTTATAAAACAAATACATTCATTTATCGAGCATGTGACATTTATAATGAAAACTATAACTATGTCGATATCATGCACGATTAAATTTATGTATTTAAGGATAGTCTATATCAATGTAAGTTACAGAGAAAGACCAATTAATTTTAAAATGAATACTCTCTCTGACCGAAGATTTACATTGGATGTCATGTTTATTTACAAACTAGTTAACGGTATTTTGGACTGCCCAGATCTGTTAACGCAAATAAACATAACAGCGCCCACTAAAAATGTTCGAGTGAATAAACGCAACATTTTCCACTGTAGTTTTTCCAACACTAATTTAGGCTATCATTCTCCACTGAATAGGATTATGAGGTCATACAGCGTACTTGTCAAAAAAAAAAACAATGACATAGATGTTTTTCGTAACTCCAAAGCCGTATTTAAAAAAACTATCGTTGTTATCTAGTCTATAAGCCCATATTTCTTTTAATTTTTTCTTAATCTTTTTTTTTAAATATTAGTTTATAATTTATATATAGTATAAGTAAATTACGTTTTTGTTAAAGTTTTGTCCATGTAGTTTTCACCTTTAATTAAGATACCATTAAACAAAAAGCTGTGAATGAAGTTTGATAATGTGTATTTTGTTGGTGTTTAATAAATGGAAAAAAAATGTTTAATTTTTTTTTTGTGTTAAACTTTTTGCTTATTCTTTGTAATTGCCTTTTATATACTTTGTATTTTATAACTCTATTGTAATTTTGTAGTATATTATAGATATGTATATGTGTTAGCAATTAGTGGAAACTTGGTTGATTTTTGTGTATTTAGTTGTAATGTAGTTTTTAAGTTATATAGTAATTGTTTGTTTCCCAAATAATGAATAAACACTTAAAAAATTGTTGGTCTGTAAAGTCGGTTTACTGGCAATAACTTTACATGATAAAGTCATAAGAAAACATTGAAGACAAATTGTTTTTTATTTGGTATATTGAATGAGGTCGATCGCGCCTCTCCATCGCATATTCCGCGCTCTCGCTTACACTCTCGTTTCAGGCGGAACGTGACAATGAATTATGTTTCATAATGCGTGTAGCCGGTAACTATAATTTTTTTTTTATCTTTATCTAAACTAGTATTATAAAGATTTGTGTTGTATGTTTGTAATGTTTTCACACAAAAACTACTGCACCGATTTCAAAAATTTTTTCACCATTAGAAAGCTTAATTTTCACTTAGCGACATAGGCTAAATTACTTTCTCAAAAAATAGGGATCCATAATAAAAATACATTAATTTAACCGAAGGTGTGAAACTTACTTGTCCCGTCCATCTTCATTTCCTTTTTTGAACAAGCACTTCTTCGAAGACGGACTTGGAAGGTTCTCCATCTTTTTTGGAGATTGCAGTGGTTCTGTGATATCGTGTGGTGTGGTTGGACCACTCTCTGAACGAGGGATGTTGGGCTCACAACTGCCTGATGAACCGGTTGATGTACCTGTAGTTTAATGTAATGATGCTAACAACAAACCAGCCGGCCCGAAGCCTAGTATTACAAGAGTTACTTCTAATTATAAAAGCTTTATAAAGGAAACTTATTACATACGAATGAACTGGGGTCTTAATGGTACCCCCTTTCGAATCACGAGTAACTTTTCCATAATTAGGGCCGGGAAGGTTAAACCATAAATCACCAGTTTCAAACTTACAGTGAAAATTCTAATCAGAACTAACAAAACTACTTCAACAACCAAGTATAATTTTCATGTTATTTGTCATTATGAAAACATTGATACTTTTAACTATATAAATTAATGGTATAGTCAAAGCAAACGAGCATTTATTTATATGCTTTGTAATAACATTTTATGAGAATAAATTATTTTTCTTATTGCGGGAGAAAAATGCCTTGATCTGTCCTGGTAAGATTTCACTGGCACGTGCCTCCCGGTAACCTAGCAACCATTTGCTTACCGAAGTATGAAAATATGAGACGACATTACTTCGTGGGCGAGAACGCACTAGTTTTCTACATAATGTACTATAATCACATAAAAATAATACTGAAAATATCTAACCTCGACTTAACCTCTTCTGTAATGGTGCTCTTCCCAATTGGGCTGGTGTAGGTGCCAGGGGAAACGGACGAGTCTCTTCTATAGGGGCCTCCCATTGCCTGCACATTTAGTTCAGTAATAAATATTTTATTTTTGAAGCACTGTCCTGTAAATGAGGATTTTATCGACAGGGTCAACAGAGGACAGATTGTCATAGATTGGGTTGGAGTTGAATGAAACGGGATGGTGACATCCGGGATGAAGTATGATGGAGTAGTATGGAATGGGATCAAGTGGGATGTAATGGGATGGTATGTGATAAAGCAGGAAGGGGTAGGATGCAATGGGATGAAGTGGGATGGGATGTGAGGAGATGGAGTGGGACGGTAATATACGGGATGAAGTAGTAACTGGGTGGTATGAAATTGAATCATGTGGAATATGATGGGTTGAAACTTAATGGGATGATATGTGATAAAGTAGAAAGGAGTGGGATAATGTGGGATGGTAAGATATGGAAGAACTATGACAGGGTGGTAAGAAATAGATCATTTGGAATGTGATGGGTTGAAACTTGATGGGATGGTATGTGATAAAGCAGAAAGAAGTGGCATGATGTGGGTTGGGACGTGACGAGATGGAGTGGGATGATAAGATACGGGATGAAGTATGACGGGATGGTATGAAATGGGATCAAATAGAATGTGTTGGGATGGTATGTAATAAAGCAGAAAGGGGAGGAATGCAACGGTATAGTATTGCATAAAGTGGAATAGAATGTGATGAGATGGAGTATGATGGGGTGGTATGAAATGGTATCAAGTGGGATGTGATGAGGTGGAACGCAATGGGATGGTATGTGTTAAAGCAGGAAGGGGTGGGATGCAATGGGATTCAGTAGGATTGAATGTTATGAGATGGAGTAGGATGGTAAGATACGGGATAAACCGTGATGGGATGGCATTTAACAAAGCAGGAAGGGGTAGGATGGAATTAAAGGAGCGAGGGGTATGTAATAGGCTAATGATACTCACGTAGTGGTTTTTGGGAGCGTGTGATTATTACTCTGCGAGACTATTACAGATTGGCCGCTTTGGACGTTCTGGTTCGGGTTATGGTTCAGGTTCTGGTTCTGGTTCTGGTTAGGGGTTTTATTGATTTCCGATTCTGTAATAGAAACAAAAGTATATATTTTGTTTACAAAAGGCCCCCACCAAACACGTTTGATGCGTAAATATAACCACTATTATATACTGACCAGTGGCAAATGGAACATAGAGCCTTTGCAACTGCAGGCAGTGCAGGTCGTTGGGCTGGTGGTCGGCTTGACTCGCTTTAATTACCAGGTTGCCGGACGCGTCCACTGACAACGTTATTGGACCTGCAATTCAAAGGCAAAGTGAACTCAGTTTAATTACTAATTTGTTAGTATACTATAGTATATATAAAAGTTAACTTTGTGTTAGTAATCAAAGAAAAAAAGTTGAACTTAAATGAAGCTTGTATTGGTGCTAACATGACCAAAGAAGTATAGCATCCTTATAAAATACCATTTAGAAACACAAGTATTTTACACTTCCATACATTACAGACTTCTTTAAATCGTTTAATCGTAAAAAAAATAAAGATTTTAAAGTTATTCTAATATATGCATTTAAATACAACAAATATTTTTCAAAATAAAATAAATTTATACAAAAAAAACCATAAGTCCTTTTATATATCTAAACATTATATTCGTTCATTCATTCGTTCATTAAGAATCTACTGCTTAATATAAAGTATATTTCTTTATTGTAGTTTATTTGTAGATAGCAAAAGGAGTGAACACAATTTTAATACAAGAAATAAAAACAAACTTGTAACACCATATTTTAGAGTGAAGAAGGTTTAGAAATCATTTGTCGGGTTGAGCATACGCATTTTCAATAAAATAAATACATATATATAAGAAATAAGTTAAAAACGTCCTATTACAAAAAGTATATTATAATATTGAAGATTATTTAAGGGACAAAGATGTTTGGACTTGATTCCAGTTGCACATGAAAGCTAAACACCGGTGGTTGATTTGTTACCAACGGACAGACTATTGACGATTCAAAAGAGCTTTTTGAGCCTACTTGAATAAAGAATATTTAATATTGTGCAGTTGACAGATTAAAAAAATTCATACAGTTACACGTTTATTTAAAACCATACATTCATTCTTACTTTCGCTCGTCCATTACATTCATTCGTTCATTCAGTTATTTACAAATGGATTGCTTACCTGTAGGATTGTCCCCGATATTCCTTTTGACCAATGTTACACTTTTAAGCAAGGTATTATTCAGTGACGCAGACGTTGGAGTACTCGTCATGGACGAACTTGGTATCGATAAAGAACTGGTCAACACTTGCACACCACTCGTTGTGGGGCTTATTATCGAGGCAATGGCGTTGTCCAGCGCAGCCTGTGTCGATAAATTCGGTGTACTGAGGGAAATCCCTTGGACACTGTTGGTTAGGCTCTGGGTGTTTGTTGTTAGAGATTGGGAGGGATGGGGGGAGCTTGGCACGTGACTTATATTTGGTTTGTTTATTGACGTGAATGCAGTCCACTGTCTGAGATTATCGCCTGAAAGTAAAAAATAATAATATGACACTTATATAATAATCTTCTAATATTCCTAATGAACACTTTTTTATAATTGGCAATTTTATGGTAAAAAAAAATTGTTAAAGGGTTGATGGAATTCAAAAAATGAATAGCCTACAACCTTCTACAATTAATTCCGCATCGAATGGTCATGGTCTCATGCCGATTGGTCCAGTAGTTTTCAAGTTTATCGATATCAAAGAAAAAAAGAGTTGCTTTTATATATATATATAGATTTCGAACTGAACCATAGTTCCAAACGGACAACTTTTGTGTTATTAAATTATTTAATATTTTAAACTGAACCAAAGTTTAAACATTTGAACTAAACACTAATCTCTTATTCTCAAAAAAAATTCTGTAACTTACCCGTATCTGCGTGTGTAGATTTAAAGGCACCACCAGTGGGCTGGAATACTTTCGAACCGCCCGGACTCGAAGCCGTGATCCCTCCTAGGAGATTATCTGACGACCCAGCCCTGGAACAGTAACTGATGCCATTTCCTGATCTGTCACCGTCTACTAGTAGTAGTCTTTTCACATACAAAATAGATAATAAAAACTATATCAATGTGTAATGATCCAATATTTGTGATTTTCTTTTGTTCATTTACATTTAAATTTATGTAAATAGTGGACGCTTAAATGATAGTTTTAAAGAAGTTACAATGTTTATTTATAGGACAATAAAAATGTAGTTATATAAATAAATAAAAGGTAAAGGTATACCTCGCTTTGATGGCCTTAGGGCGTCTTGTATGATCGTGGTGAGTCAAGTACTCTCGTGCATCCAAACCCTCGGAGTCCGAGTCCGTGACCCTCTCACCACACTTGAGGTCTATCTCAACGTTCTGTAGAGGGACTGAGGTCTCCTCCATTGTTTGGGATATTTGCTGTAACATAAACATATATACAGGTAGATATCTCTGGAAACTTTGACAAAAGTCATATTTTTCGTTATAAGTTATTTTTTTATATGGTTTAATAAAATTGTAAAGTGGATTTATAGCATAGACAATAAAGAGCATACCATCGGTTCATCGTCGCTAAGTTGTGGTGAACCCACGTGGTTGTATTGCTGTTGATTTATCGACATTTCCGCCCCACTAGTGGCCACACAGGGATTGGGACCCTCTGATGGTGTCCTGGGACTCTGAAAAGTAAATTAAAAAAAATAAACTTTCAATAAATTTCTTGTATTTTTTTATTTTGCACAGTGTATTACTTCATTCGTTCATACATTCATTTGATGACCTCGGAGGCGCAATTATGTGAGTTTTTAGTAGTTATATATATCGCTTCGTTAGCGAAGGTCCTTGTCCAATGACAAATTAAGAAAATGTTATTTTACTAAACTTGTCTAGTTCTGTTGGGTGGCTTCGGCCTTGACTTGTAACCACATAACTAGTCAATACGTACTCCTATCGTGAAACCATTAGAAAGTAAATTACCTCTTATCAGGTTTGCGTGCTACCATCTTAGGCCACTTTATTACCGTCCATAATTTGGGATCAAGTCTTAACCTGTCAGCAATAAAAAAAAAAACATGTCTTACCTGCGGCATTGAGCCCGTAGGATCTCGACTACTGGAAGACTTCCTTCGATCTTTATTGCACCATTTCCATTCTGGATGGGCTTTAAAGTGGGCTTCTTTTACCTGAAAACCAAAAAATATATCGATAAATTCAATGTAGTGGGTAGTAGAGGGTGAACTTGATGGGTTGAATATGTGAAATAAATGGACTTTTGCCTATTATCAAAATCGCTATATGAAACCCATAGACTTAAATTTTTATTTTATTTTGGGAGTTATGAAACAAATACATAGAATGTACACATGCTTACAGATACACACGCACGCATGCACGCAAGCACGCACTAATAAACGCATGTGATAGTATATTTAAAACAAAATTATGTATAATATATTTAAAATAAGATAATATTTTAAATAAAGCACACGCTTCGTCATCTGACTAAATCGTATTATTAAAGACAAAGGCCTTCCCCTTGGTGAAATTCTTAACATTGTAATTGTTGCCGATTTGCTATAAGATTATTTTTGTGTGTTTTCTTAAATTATATTACTTGTAACTGTTAAAAAGTAACAGGGAATTGTAATTTTCCAATAAATAAGATAAGTAATAAATGTATTTAGAGGCAAACACACTCAATAGTGTTTAGGCATACTGGCCTCACTTTTGGAAGTTATAAAAGGTTATGTATGGTAGAAGTTTTCCCAGCTCTTGTGTCTCGTGTTATTCGTTTTGGGAAATTGGGCTGCTTTCTCTAATTTAAAACCTTGTCCTTATTAATATATCTTAAACGTGCCTATAATTGTGTGTTTTTGTTAATCGATGTTGATGATGCAATTGTATTTCTATATTAATAATAGAAAAGAGTAACTATTGAGTTTCTTGCCGGATTTTTCACAGTAGTACCTACACTTATTTATTTTACACTTTTTTACACAAATTTATGTAATACATACAGAAAATAGAAAAACTTAAACTAGGAGACTATAAAATTTGCATAAACAGCGGCCTTATTGCTAGAGATTTCTTCCAGGCAACCGATGATTATAAAAGAAAATATTATTTAATAATTGAGGGTAGGCGATGAACTTACGTAAGCTTACATATGAATAATTACACACAAGTACTTAATCTGTATACACAAAATAGTAAGATAAGTATTAAAAGAATATACTAATAAATATTTTAATATAAAATGAATAAAAGTAATATATAAAATATAAGTCGTATATGTAGTTTTCAAGAAATGGTTTTTTACTGAATTTTTCAAAATATTTAGTGATTCCGACTGTGGGATAACTAGCGGGAGCGAAATCCATAATCTGGTAGCCAAAACATGAAAGGATTGCTCATAAAATTTAGTGTTACATTTCGGAGTTTTTAAAATGAGCTGCAATGTAGTTCTGATTTGGCCTTGCACTCCAACAAATTCAAATTTATTCTTTAGGCATGCTGGTGTTTTAGGATGAAATAGCACACAGTACAGAAAAGAAAGTATGTGAAGATCCCCATTCTGAACCGGTGATAAATTCATTGACAAGAATGTTTATTGAGTTTACTAGAATTAAAGAATATTTTAGTTTGGTGATTGACTTTTATTATGAAATCATAGTTAATTAAAAAATAGTTACAATTATAACCATATTATTAATTTAGTGATTATTTCTTATTTTTGACAAATTAAATTTAAACACACACATTTAAATTAACTTTCCTCAGTTATTTTTTGTTTATATATTAATCAAAAATGTACTCTTTTATTGATTATAAATGAAACAAAAATATAGTATGTACATATGTGTAAGTATTTGTATCATTATGAGTATGTTTTTGAATGTAGATATTATATGTATGTCTATTTCTTTAGGAACACCGCCTACCTTCTCTCTATTTTCATTGACTGCCTCCCTAACCTCAAGGGTTGACTGAAAGAGATCGCTACTTAGCGATAAGACCGCCTAATCGAGAACTAAATTTAGTTAATGTTATGTTATTATATTTTTCTTTTGTTCTTATGTGGTGTTCAATAAAGTATACATCCCAATTATCTATAGTTGACTCACCTCACTGGCCAATTCGTTGTACTTCTGCTTCTCTTCAGGTTTGAGGGAGTACCACCACTCCCCCAGTATCTTGCTGACGGTGCGGTTATCCTGGTTGGGGTGCAGCTGATGGACCATCTGTCTATGCCGCTTCGAGAAGATCATGAAAGCGTTCATCGGACGCCTTATACGACGTTCCTTCTGTGAAAAATGGATAACGTTGCTTACATATACTTCCAAATACACACACACGCAAGCACGAACGTACATATGAAAGAAAGAAAAATCATTTATTCAATGATGGTGTAACAAACAGCATCGTGTGTAGTAACTTAAAATTCACAAAGAACGTATACAAACAGGTATTAGAAACAGTAGTAACAACAAAAAATAAAGTTACCAAAAAACATCGTTGAAAAATATTAATTTTTACATACATACCGTATTAAAAATAAATAATAATAATTAATGTAAATATGTTAAGATATTAGAAATGAGATAGATATATGTACATATATAAAGGACACAGAAAGAAAAAAAAACGTAATATCTTATGAGACCAAAGACACTAAAGAATGGAAAGTTCTGCCACTGGATTGCCATGCTGCTTATGCTTTATTAAAAGAAATTGTTTTAAATAGTGTTTAAAACTAATTTGCTTTTTGCATTCTGCATAACATGCAATAACACACACCAATGCAAAAGTAAATTCATACTAGAAGGGTATCGTCATCCTGAACCTCTGTTACTAAAACGATTTCAGATTTTGTGATATGGAGCTTTATGATGAGAAATTGATACAAAAATAGATGATAGAGTAATAGACATGTAGATTATAAGTAATGTAGATGTAAGTATTAAGAATTTTGTTTCTATAAGGTTAGTTACTGTATTCCCAAGATCAGAAATTGTATTTTTAAGTCTACAAAATAGTAATTATTTTGGGGGTGCAGAGAATAATTTAGTCCATTTTTTATTTAATTTCTCTCTGGCTCTAACTTTATTTTAGTTAATTAAATATGATTTATGTATTTTTGTGATTTTTGTCTGAATAAAGATTTATTTATTTATTTAGACATACTTTAATACACAGAGTAGAAAGAGAATATAAAGAGAAAGGGATAGAGTAAGAGAGAATAGTTTTAATGTTCTATATAAAGACATTTATAAAAGTGTATCTACTTTTAATGGTATGGGTGTTATACTCACTTTCTCTTGTCCAGTTGATTGTTGGTTAAGAGATGATAGACTTGATGATCTTCTATTGTTAGTATCTGTACTCGTTCCGGAATCGTCGCACTCGAACACTTCGTCGTCTTCGTCGGTACACATTGACGTTACGCCGTCTAAAAAGGGAAATGTTTTTTTTAGATTTCCGTTATAAAATCAATGCGTTAACGGATATAAATACCAGCCTACTAACGTAATAATATTAAATGTAGGATGCCTCCACACTAGAAAAGAGATTTTTTTAATGCAGAACAAAGATCTAGCACTCTGATCCGTTCCATGGATATAAAGGTCTCCTCAAATATCCCCTTATCGAAAAGGAGTATAATAAGTATTATGTACAGAGAGAACTTAGTATAGTTTCCAGAATTCCAAACCGTTTAAAAAACAACCTCATCTAAATTCAACTTATATCAATGAAAAAGCTTTTAGGGTTTTTAGAAAAAGGTTTTTCACAAAGGAGTTTCACAAGGTTTCATATTAGTACCCAATCTGTTCCTCATATTCATTGACGGCCTTCCTTACGTAAGTTCATCGATAATACCGTGTTAGTCATCATCATCCACAATTGAGAAACCTTATCTACGTATGTGTGATTTTATATGTCTATAATTGTGTGTTGGTAATTTTGTATGTATTTATTTATATTTACTGCAAAAACTACATGTATTTGTCTACCTTATTTATTTAGTGTCACGAAGATATGCAGCTTTTTCTATGCTAATACCTTCGAAGGTTAGGTGGTTTTAATATTTACAAATAACATGTGGCATTTTAATTTGCCATTTCTCAATTCTCGTCGTTTAATAATTTAATATACTTTACTTATATTTTTCATAAAATATAAAATAAATATATTTCATAAATTCTCTTTTCAAAATTTTAAATTCATATAATAACAAAATTTAATTAATAATTTCTAATATTGACAAAAACACGCGGCATTTTTATTTACAATTCTTCATTTGAGATTTCAATAAATTGTTTGTATTAATTTTTGACACTTTTAATATTCTAATGACAAGTTTAATAAACTTGGAACCGTAAAGTTTTAAATTTGCATTAATATAAACACGACTTAAAAATAAATTGGTTGCCAAAGAAGTTTCACATCTGACATGTGTACTTTGTACGAAGGGACTTTTAACTTTTTTATTATACTTTGCTTGACTCAATCTTAACAACATCATATCTTCCATAGATAAAATATACGTTTCTTGTATATATCAATTGAAAAACTTACCGTTACCTTCAGTCTTGATCTGGTCCTCAGTTTTAATGTGCGGGGTATGTGGGGTGTGGGGCGTATGTGGGGTGTGAGGGGTGCGAGGGGTACGGGGAGAGGGCGGAGCCGGGGCAGACGCCGGAGGAGGGGAGGAGGCACGGAATAGAGGGACTAAGGACTGCCACGGAAACACCGCATTCGGCATACCACTCGTTGATACTGTGGATAATATATACTATATTATTTAGGGCTCGAATCTAAAGTTAAAAATTATATCTTTTATCAAATAAAATTTCCATAATTAGTAATTAGTCACAGCTGACAATAATACACCGAACTTCATAATTAGATAATGAGAGGTTTTGACATATACATACCTATGATAGCTGTGTGAGAAGTTGGTGGAGGCAACACTGGAAGCAATTGACTCGGGTGTACAATCACAGCGCTGTTGTTCACGTTATTCACCTAAGTAATGGGTTAATATTAATATAAAATGTGATACTGAATATAAATATAGTACCAACATTATTACATATGTCTCATTGGTCTAGTGGTTAGCATGTTCGACTACAGACATGGGGTCCTGGGTTCGAGTCCCGGGTCGGGCCAATTCGAAAAATAGAGAGTACACTTGTGTACTACGCCTGCCAATTCGCAGTGGAGCAGCGTGGTCCATGCTCTAAAAACCCTGTCTCATATATGTGAGGAGGCCTGTGCCCAGCAGTAGGACATTAAGGGCTGCTACTTACCTTACCTTACCAACATTAACATGACGTTATACTGAATATAATGAAAGTTAACTTACAGTAAACTATTTGCGATTGACTTCAAATTTAGAAAGCTCTCAGTTGGATATCTAAGTGGTTATAACGCTCGGTGTTTCTTCCATATTCTCGCGGTATAGCGAGCCACGCTGGTGAAGTAGTGGGGAATAGCTATCATATGATAATCTAAGACAACATAACATACATGATCGCCGTTGTCCATATTGCGATGTTCGGGCTCGGGTTCATTGTTGTTCAAATGTTGAGGCATCTGATGTTTATGCTCTGTCTGGAATGACACATATTTCAAACGGATTGCCTACCCCCCACATAGTGGTGAAAAATTAGTAAAGTAGAAAAATAGTATATAAGAGATAATATTAAAATTTCTATGATTAGAGAATAACTAAATATTACTGCAATCAATCATGCTTAATAGACTAAATTGTTTTGATTTCGAATACGTGTCATTAGCAAATGTTCGATATCTTCAGTAATATAAAGTTAGGGAAGTACTCCTCCTTAAAAGATATTTGAACTTTCCCTAAACGCATATGTCTATCTTACCCTACATGCTTTTAATAATTTCTATCTATTTTAGAATATACAAACGGCATACGAGGAAGCTAAGGCTGCATTGTCTTTTACCATATCCCATATATATACATTTCGATAGATAGGGAACAAGTAGAAGATGTGAAAGAATTTGTATACTTGGCATCTAAATTTACAAAAGATGGAACATGTGAAAGTGATATTGAAAGGAGAGTGTATGCAGGGAATATGGTAAATGGTGCCCTGCACGCCTTGATGAATAGCCAGATGGTGTCTCAAAGGGCCAGACTGGCTGTGCATGCAGGAGTGTTGGTACCAACACTTATGTATGGTAGTGAAAGTTGGGTATGGCAGAAGAAGCATAAAAGTAAAATAAATGCGTGGCAAAGTAAGAAATAGTGTGATAAGAGAATGTTGTAGTATAAAAGTAGATGTAGTAACTAAAATTAGGAAAGGTATGCTTAGATGGTTTGGGCACTTGGAGAGAATGAATGAAAGGAAACTGAAAAAAAGGAATTATGAGTCAAGAGTGAATGCGAAAGTTGGAAGGGGAAGACCACGGCGAACGTTCCTGGACCAAATCCAGGACTTTTAAATAAGGGCCAAGTCCAGAGTACTCTAAACCGACGAACTTGTATGAAAGGTTTAATGAGAAAGAAAGAAGCGAAGGAGATATGCAAGGATCGTGGCAAGTGGAAGGACGTGCCCTTTGCCTACCTCTATGGAACTGAGGCGTGATGCTATGTTTGTATGAGCTATGGAAATTAATTCAGCAGTTAAAATTGGCATCTAACAAGTATAAATAGCGATAAATCAATTGCTTTCACTTACTTGAACTGATTCAGTCGGCTCGTTCTTAATAAAGACGATCTTTTTATCGAGACTGTTAGAGGGTAGGACGTAAAATCTCTTCATAGGTTCTTTGACATCGGTCTCCACTAAAGAGACTAATCTAGCTTGAAGGGGGGCAGGTTTGATGATCCTCTTATCTTCTATGAGGCGAGCCTCGGAATGTTCTAGAGGCCGCATTTCACCCACAACGCGGCTAATATGGTCCGTCTGAGGCACGGAGTGATCCTCCTCATCGTATTCCGAGACCCGTCTATTAACAAAATTTTCATGGTTGTTCAAGGGCGAAGAGACTTCCGTTTCCCGTCTGTACTGATCCTGTATACCGTTTCGTCGTAACGGATTTCTGTATATGTGGTCGAGGTCGATGCCGTTCGTCGTGGGCATACGGTGTACGACCAGATTGTGTGGAATGTCGTCGATTTTATTACCGCGTATAGACGCGATACTCGTCTGTAGATTTTGGTTGTTTATATTATTTATTATTGAGATGCTGGATGGCAGGTTTAATGATTGTAGTGTTGTCGGTGTGTTTAGATTTGTTATATTGCTTTGTATGTTCAGAGTGGACGGTTGGAGGCCTATAGATGTAGGCTGGGTGGATTGTAGGCCTGTTGGACCGTTGCGACTGTCTACCTGGAAACAAATAATTATTCTGTACTTTCTATAGAGCAACCCTTGTATAAACAGTCATGGATTGACATACAAAATCAAAATAAGCGAACGCATGGTCTTTCAGGTCAAAGGAAAAGCACTGTCCGAGACCATACCAACTGTTAAACTTTACGGTACTCCACTGAACAGTGTTTAGATTTAAGTACATTAAGGCATGTTGTATTCTCCGATCTGAAAGACGATGCAGATATAAAGAGAGAGCGCATGGCATTGTCTATCAGGGCGAACATGATCACCCGCAGGTTTGCTCGTTGTACTTTTCAGGTTAAAGTGACTCTTTTCAGAGCTTATTGTACGTCTTTACAAGAGCAGCCTGTGAATTTATTACACTCGGAAACAGTATAAAGCTCTGTGTGCAGAAAAATAGTGCTTTCAGGATTCTGATGGAGCTGCCTCGCTTCTGCAGCGCTTCAGATATGTTCACTGGGGCGGCTGTGGACTGTTTCTACACTACCATCTGCAAACCATCCCTAGTGCGCAGGGTTCGGAGCAGCACTAACAGTATTCTGAAGACATTTGCTGACAGGTAGTTAAACCATTACTGTAAGATGCATGTACTAACAAATGAAGGCTATCACTGGGTAGGAAAATTACTTATAAGTATGTTAGTGTACTAATATTAGGCTAACACGCACTGTTAGTTAGTGCGTGTTGCCAGTGATGACATACGGTTCTGAGACGTGGTCGCTAACTATGTAGAAGCTCAGAGTCACTCAGCGTGCGATGGAGAGGGCTATGCTCGGAGTTTCTCTACGCGATCAAATCAGAAATGAGGAGATCCGTAGCAGAACCAAAGTCACCGACATAGCCCTACGAATCGCGAACCTGAAGTGGCAATGGGCGGGGCACATAGTCCGAAGGACCGATGTACGTTGGGGCCCGAAGGTGCTGGAGTTGCACAAGGTGAACTGACGACATTAAGAGGGTCGCCGGTAGCCGCTGGAGCCAGGCGGCGCAAGATCGGGCCTTTTGGACGTCATTAAGAGAGACCTATGTCCAGCAGTGGACGTCCATCGGCTGAAGCGATTAGGCTAAGACTATTGTTACTAACAAATATGATTCGTGTGATTGAAATAAAAATTATTATTATAATAACAAATCTGCAATGGCTTAGCAAATATTCATTATATGTAGTTATTTGATACAACGACATGTCTTGACGAAAATTGTTGGTTTACGAGTCAGAAACAGTCAAACACTTTGTTGATTACTATCGAACAATGGATGTTACATAATCTTGTGATACAGAGATATGTCAACTAGGATTAGTTTTAACAAATCCTGTTGCTAAGCAACAAACTGTGTATGTCTTACGAGAAATTTAACTTATCTCAAATTACGATACATTGTATATAAGATAAAATTGAATAATATCGTTAAATGACAGTTCACTGCGTATACATATTAGAAAATTTGTTGTACGTACACAAAAACATTGACTCTTTTAATAAAAAGAGTGAATGTACATCATATAACTTACGAAACCAAAACAAACTTGTTGTAAATTCTAGTAGGCTGCAAAAGATTAACAACTCATTTAAGGGTAACTGTATACGTTTCTATAATAAACTGCCACATGACGTTTTAGAAATGTCAATTAATAAATTCAAAGTCTTTGTTAAAAGAAAGTTGATAGAAAAATCGTATTATAAGTTGCAAGAGTACTTAGACGATAGAAACGCGTGGGAGTGAACGAACTGCTCTAATTTGAATTGAAATATATTAAACGAATATGATATTGTAATGATGATGATAACAAAAAAAAAACAGAATACCCGACTGAGTTTGTTGTGGGCTCTTCTCGGATCAGAGCGCGAAGGAACCCTCGTAACTTTAGATTTTAAGTCGTTCTGGAGTATCATCATCAGACGTACATTAGAATTAGAGTGTGGAAAAGAACAGAAAAAAAAATTTGAGGATTCAAAAGTGCTGTAATATGCCTACTTGAATAAAGATATTTTGATTTGATTTGAAAAAATCATTCAAACTGCTATAATTAATCTGCATTAATATAAAAAAAAATTAAATCTTTTTGTAATGTAAAAGAATATCTTTTATTATGTGTTATAATGTATTTTGCAATTATTTAATAATAAATACCTGATAATGGTATGTCGGTGCAGGTGATACACGTATCACGCTGGTTGCAACGCCACCTACCGGCGATCTCACTCTATCCGGTCGCACCAATTCTGGTCTATAAATAAAATATACGTCGATAAGCCGTCCATACATATTTATGTCGATACGACGCCCTTTTATATGTCAACTCTTTTTTTGAAAGTCAATATACTAGCAAAAATATTAATATATCAAGAAATTCATATTATTGAGTGTCAAATCATCGAGAGTCTACTGCATTCATACACAAATCTAAGGGATACTTTAAGTGTTCGCGACTTTTTCCCCTTTTAATTTGTAAATCTATTTTTCCCTTTAATTAAACTAAAATTGTTAAATGATATTGTTAAACATCGTTCATTGTATAATATATTTTTGCTGTAACTTAGAGTCCGATATTTATAAGTATGTATATAATGTTTATAGCTATAGCGTATACACATATCTGTCATCTCTAAAAATAGAATTATTTTTGTAATTAATGTAGCACCTGTGATTGGTAATAAATAAAACGCCAATCATAGGAATCATATTTTAACCAATAAATCAATAACACCCGTCGCTTGCTTGTCACAATAGTGCACGTTTGTCAGTCGTAAAAAATATACATTAGATAGCCACTTTCGGCGAATTCCTGTATTCCTGTTCCTGTTTCCGGGTTTCCTGCAAATAACAGTTAGTTGGTGACAAGTGGGCGGCGGAGCGTTGGAGTGAAGAATCTGGTGGCATTTTCATTTATCCTGAACCGGCAAGTCTTCGCAAGAGTGAGCTTACGAAGGGGCTCACATTTAGTTTAAAGTGGGAGAATTTGACTTGTTTATTTATTTATGTATTATACTACAAATACTTCTTATCGAACTAGATCTTTCTTAATGATCTAGACTATAAATGCTACAGAAAATATGTTAATTTAATATCTTACATATACACACACACACATACATACACAACCACTTATATTATTTTTATATCTCATTATGGATTAGTTTTAAGTTAAGTTTTAATTTAGATTATAAAATTAAGTAAATTGGGCTGCTCTGCAATACAAAGCTAAGTGTATTTCTCTAATGTGTCATAATGATAATTGTGTTTCATGTTTATTGTTAAGGGATGTTAATGATGCAATTGTATTTCTATGTTAATAATAACATGAATAGAAAAGAGTAACTATTGAGTTTCTTGACGGATTCTTCTCAGTACAAAATACATTCCGAACCAGTGATAGTGTCATTGACAAGATAGTCTATCGAGTTTACTGGTATCCTATTTAATTTAAAAATAGATTGATCCTCGGTAAATTTCTCATAAAATAGAAGAGAATACGCAAGTGCTAGTTATTATAAAGTAGTTCAGTTGATTATTGTCACGTGTGACTCATGACGCGTGGTGGTTGTAAATAAGATAATGGATTAGATCTTTATAGTACCTGATGAGATGGTGGTATGTAGGCGCATGCGGCGGCTGCGGCGAAGAGATCGGCACGAACACGTTGCCACGCAATACCGGGGATCCCCCCACGGGGGACGCCCCCGGACTGCCCGACCGCGAACTACCCAGCGACACTAAAAACAAATAAAATATATGTTATGTCATTTAAAACAATGCTAATACCCGCCTCGCCGCTAAAGGGAACGGATTTGAATTAAAGGAACCACGTTTTCTAATTTGTCTGGGCCTGGATTGTCGGGAGGCTTTGGCCAAAAGCTACCCCCTACTCGCCACGAAAAAAAAATGCGGCCTGGTCCGATGCTATATAGAAACCATAAGAGAGAATTTACGTTTTACTAGTTCAGTTATCAGTGAACTCTATCACCATTTAACATGTTGGAGTGTTATTATGTTATCATCAGGCTAGATCGCAGTTTCACTCCTACAACGCTCTCCAGTGAGAGATGGTGAGCGGGGCTGGTCCTCTCCTGTGAGATAGTCATCTCACTGGAGGTGACCCACGAACTCTCTAACACCGCCTGAAGAGACGGGGTATCAGGCAGCACATGTTTGCGCTCGTCCTCCAGCCTCCAAGAACCCTCAGTCACTCTTCCGGGACACCAGATACGAATACAAAAGTTGAACCTCTGGTGCCTCACTCACGGATGAAGGTTTTCGCTGGGTTTTAGTGGTTATTGCCAGGCCTTCTCACTCGTCAATATTCATGTCTAACTTGGGTGAGTGACCAGAGACATGGGCACTAAGAAATAAATTCGACATTGTTTCATTAAAAAAAAATTCTAATTTTCAATAAACAAAATACTTCTGACTCATGGGTCAGTGTTTGTGAATTTCCCAACGCAAAAATTAAAGGTGAGATCGCAGTCATACAATAAAACAAGAGTAACTGACCCAGCATATTAGCAGCCTCAGTCTCATCGGGGTCGAACCTGCCGGTGACCCGATAGTTCGGTGGCGTGGTGTCCGACTCCCGAGAGGTTTCATCACCTTCAATTCCTGTTCCATTCGAAGACAGGGACTTGCTGCTGCTTCTGGAAAAAAAATAACTTTTTATTCCTTACCAGTTGCTTCTCGTATGTCTCCCTATCCAGTGGGATTATGAAAATATCAGCACTTAGTACCATCAACCGAATTGGTAAATTATTAATCTTCTGTGTGCTGGAGAACAGACCGATCTTGGCTTCCAGCCCCCAAAGTCGATCAAATGAAGTGGACGTAATACAGGTGATATTTGCGATCCAAACTTATATAATACAGAATTAATCAAGCAGAAGCATACTACAGTCTATTCAATAGGATCGAACTTTTATTTGGCTATAAAAATTGTTTTTTACCTTTGTTGGGGGGTATGGTTGGATCCTTGTGCCAATGGGGTGTTAGACGATCTCGTCACCCCTCTCAGGGAGAGATGCCGAGAGCAAAACCCTCTCCTCTGACTCTCCTTGGTGCAGCCGTCCTTCGAGCACAGCCTCCTCCACTGCTTCCCGTTGAACTTCTTCCGTATCCCAGTGGGAGTGGAGACAACATCGCCCTTCTTGTATTTGTGCGGAGTCGCTGCTTGAGATCTGAAAATTAACATTTTTCTTTTTCTTATTCGGAACACAAGGAAGAAAAAAGAAGGCAGACCGACCAGACCTTATAATATGATCTAATTGGATGGTTTCTTATTTGTACATATTTAGGAAAGTAAAATTGTTAAAAGTTTCGGGAGGGGCGGGGGGATCTGTTGTGAACACGTAACTCCGAGAAAACAAACATTTGGTCCTTCGAGGATATTGAGTGTTGTGGATTCAAAGGCAAAAATCGAATTATTCCACTTTAAAAGTTGTAAAAGGAATTCCTTTACGAGACTCTCCATAACATTTTTCCGTTTCCAGTGTATAAATTGTCTTTCTTTTGACAATTTCTATTTTTAAATATTTTTATAAATTACATGATAATAAATTAATTATTAGAAACCTTTTCCCCTCTTTTATTTTCTTTAGTAACTAGGAAGACATAACATAGAAAAGATTGGCGGAACTGTCAATACGTTGACATTTCTATTCCAGTCCATAAGCCGCCTCCCCTCCCTCTCCCCGAAGTCTACATGTTACTACTTTACACTTAAAACTCACCTAGGAGTTGGGGGTTGAGATCGTGGTGTGAGGCTGCCTTCAATGAGACTAGAGGTACTGCCTCTGCTTTGGAGACTGCTGCGTTTGCTGTTATTGCAATCTGCAGAAAAACACAATTAACAATAAAAAGATTAATAACAAAATAGCGCCATCTATTACAAATTTTAAAACACTAAACGTGCTATTAATGTGTCCAGAATGTAATGACATTTTGGTAATTCTTATAGAATCCAGATCCGTTGAACAAGCTGATAAAAACGGGTCATATACTTTTTAGGTCACAAATAGTGTGTAACTGTTAATGAGACCCAGCCAAAGTTTTACGAAAATATACGTCAGTGATCGCAATAAAAAACGTCTTACAAGTGGTGTAGCCCGTGACATCGAAAACCTGATATAGCCCGTAACATCGACAACCTGGTATAACATATAACATCAGAAAACTGGTAACATCAACTACTGATATAACCCGTGGTATAATACAACTGATCAAGCTCAAAACATCGTACAACTGGTGTAGCCCGTGACATCAAAAACCTTGTATAATTCATAACATCCGAAAGTTGTTTAAAACATTGACATCGAAAAACTGGTATATCCCGTGATGCGTACAACTACTGACAACGTAGAACTGTTTAGCCGTTAATTTTTGTTATTTAGAATACATAATTCATATTTATAGAAATGAAATGGACAAAACATAAAGCAATAAGAAAATTAAAGAAATAAAATAAATACATGTTATTTACTAGAATAGCTATGGCGTGGTTACAAGTGGTCAAGCTCAGACCATCGTACAACTGGTATAGCCCGTGACATCAAAAACCTGTTATAACTCACATCAAAAAGCTTTTCAAAACATTGATATCGAAAAACTGGTATATCCGTGATGCGTACAACTACTAACATCGTGGAACTGTTTAGCCGTTAATTTATTTTATTTGGAATACACAAACAGTATACATAATACATAGTTTTAGAAATAAAATGGACAAAACATAAACCAATAAACAAATGAAATTATGTTATTTGCCAGATTAGCTCTGTTATATCGTTAATATAACTGGTAAATAACATGATATCGTACAGTTCGTACAATTAGTAATAACCGTTTACATCGTAAAAGTGATATAGTCCGTGACATCATAAAACTGGTATAGCTTGTGGTATAATTTATTGCATTTTCGAATCACTTACCCATGTGTGATGCGTCTGTTGGGAACATGATGTTTTCACTGGGCAAGTCATCATCACTCTCGCCGTAATCATCAAAAGGCCGTGAACCATTGGAAAGGGCTCCAACTGTCACCACTTGAGATCCCGGCATAGGTGATGACGTCACAAAATGATCACCTCCTATTGAATACTGAAACGGACATCATATTCTTTTATATTTCACATAAACATTAATTGTAAGAAATGGTGAGTCAGTTATTATACATTGTATGTGTTTCAATTAATGACAAAAATGAGTAAAAGTAATATAGACTCTTTTAATAAAAAGAGTGAATGTACTTCATATAACGTAGGAAATAGAAATAAACTTGTTATAAATTCTAGTAGGCTGCATAAAATTGACAACTCAGTTAATGGTAACTGTATACGTTTCTATAATAAACTCCCACATGACGTTCTAGAGATGTCAATTAATAAATTCAAAGTCGTTTGTTAAAAGAAAGTTGATAGAAAAATCCTATTATAAGTTGCAAGATTACTTAGACGATAGAAACGTGTGGGAGTAAAAGAATTCCTCTAATTCAAATATAATAATATGATATTGTAATGATAATGGTAAAAAAAATACAAAATACCCGAATGAGTGTGTTGTGGTCTCTTCTCAGGACAGGGCGCAAAGAAAACCTCGTAACTTTATATTTTAAGTCGTTCTATAATACCATTGTCAGACATATATCAGAATTAGTGTGTGTAAACAAAATTTATATTCGACGATTCAAAAGTGCTGTAAAGGCCTACTTGAATAAAGATATTTTGACTTGAAAGGCGGTCTTATCGATATATAGCAATGTCTTGAAGACGAACTTTCGATTGAAAGAATGCTCTTAGTAATTAATGCTAAATAATTAAATGACGCCCGCCAATCCGCACTGGAACAGCGTGGTGGGTCTATGCTCTAAAAACCCTCGCTCCTCGGAGTGAGGAGGCCTGTGCCCAGCAGTGGGACGTTAATGGGCTGCTACTTACTTACTTACTTACTTTAATTAAATGACTACCTAAATTTGTAATTTAGAATGACTAATCATAAATCGTGTTCGGTGTAACAAAGTTTATTGGTTCAGAAATATCGTGACCACTCACCGGCACAGATGGTACGTGGTGCACCCTCATATGCTGCGGCATCAACGCTGGTGATGCATGTGACCCTGCATCCTCCAATTCGTCAGCCCAAGGCGGCTGCAGAAGTCGTATGTCAGCTCGTTTGACTTCCACCATCTCCTTACAGATATTTTCGCCATCTGTCACCTGCTTGCGACGTTATTAAATTTGTGAAAATAATCCATACCGACATCCTAACTGAATTTCGACCACAGAAGCCAATCTCCTGCAGAGATTTGGCATTTCGGCTCAAATGTCTCTGGTCATCATTAAGAAAGCTATTAATAATATGTACATAAACTACATATTATATCTTGTTATATATAAAATTGCCTCATTGGTCTAGTGGTTAGTATATTCGACCACAGTCATGAGGTTCTGGGTTTAAGTCCCGGGTTCAATTTAAAAATCGATATTGAGTTTTATATAATGATTTTCTCAATATTTGCCCGAAGTTGGCGGTGTGATCCACCCCCGTGCCTCGGAGAGCTCGTTAAGCCGACGGTCCTGCGCATGATCTCTCTCCGAGAGTGTCGGATTTCCGTCACATCGGCTTATGAGTAAACGAATAAAGAATGCACTAGTGTACAATGCCTGCCAACCCGTACTGGAGCAGCATGGTGGGGCTATGCTCTAAGGGCCCTCTCTCCTATGAGTGAGGAGGCCCGTTCCCAGTAGATAATGAATTGCTTTACGTTAGTCTCGCCAAAACTCGAGACAGTTTATAATAATTTTTGGTTTTCAATTATTTGTGGAAGTCCAGGGGTGAGGTGAGTAAATTTGGTAAAAATACTTGGAATTTACTAAAAACAACAATTTCGCTTGCCCTTAGAAACTAATCCTAAATATCTAACGTCTGAAGTTCCTACTGACGTTCAGAAATGAAATTATGTTGAAAGGAATGCTTTGTTTTTTTGAGGTGAAACTTGTTTAGGCGCATGAGAGTAAAATTTTTATGTTTTTTTATGCTAATTCGTTTTAAGGTCAGGTAATTTTAATATTTACAAAAAACACCTGGCATTTTACATTGCCACTCGTCATTTAATAATATAATATACTATTTTTCATAAAATATATGTCGGAGTGCAAAGTCTGTTGAACGCTGGCGCCATCTGTCTACCGGTGTGGGGAAGAGACAATAAGTGGCAGTCCAGCACGCGTCTCTCGGTAGGTCTTGGGTGACGGCCCGCCGGTGCGGTCGACTTTAGAAACTGTCGCGTTCCTAGCTATTATTATTAATGAGTTTGTGCAAATAGACGGGAACATTAAGTAATTGAACATTATAATGTGAGTTAATTAGTAAAGTGTTTGATTGCACCAACATTACCCAACAAACGACCACAGTATAGAAATTAATTTTGGATGCCATTAATGACGATGTCGGCGGAGAACCCTACACCTCTATGCTTTAAGGTTTCATTCTTTCTCGTTATCCGACATATAAAATAAAAATATTTCATACATTTAGGAAATTTTAAATTAAAAAATTGAATTTCAGTAGTAATAATTAATTTACAATGATTTTGTATTAAAATATGAAATTGAGGTTAGGTATTATTACTATTTACAAAAAATCACGTGGAATTTTAATTTAATATTCATCTGATATTTACTATATTATTTTTAAACAATATAAAATGAATGTATTTTAATAATTCTCATTAATAATTTTTATTAATGCCAAACATTAACGTGAGAGAGTATGAAACGATTTAATGTGAATATCAAAGTAATAGATTATAAAAATTAAATTTTACTATTTATATTAATATTGGACAGTTTGAATATTTTGATGACAATCTAAAGTTTTAGATTTGGGTAGAATATAAACAAGACTTAAAAATTTGTTTGTCAAAGAACTTTCACTTCTGACATGTGCACTTTGTACGCACGCACTTTTAATTTATGTGATTACGAATTATTTATGTTCCGGTTAAATTTTGACCACATTTCTTACTAAAGTTGAAACATTCTGAAATTATCGTTCAGCTTTTTTTTATCAATTCTGAGGCGGTAAGAAGATTACTATTGTAATATAATATACAAGCTAATTTTCTTTATAATCGCACTAGCTGTGCTCGCTACTTCTTCCACGTGGAATAGTGTCTATGGGTAGCATGTTTAATAATGTTTAATACTGCAACCAGCTCATTAAAGCATTTATGCTTATTATCATTTATTTATTATCAAGAGTGAATGCGAAAGTTGGAAGAGGAAGACCAAGGCGAACGTTCCAGGACACGAATCCAGGACATTTTAAATGAGGGCCAAGTCAAGGGTACTTTAAACCAACGAACTTGTATGAAAGGTTTAATGAAAATGAAAGAAGGTCGAGTAGCCACGGTCGAAACCTCCCACCAGAGCAGACTCAAGACAAATTAGAAAATACAGTTTTCTAAATTCGTCCTACCGGTGATCGAAACAAGGGCCTTTGCTAGCAAGGTGAGCACTCGCACCACTATAATTATTTTATACGCTGTGTGTTCAAAAAGTATCGCGAATTTTGTGTTTTTTCAAAAATTATTTATTTATTCATGAATATCTATTTTGTCCCCTTCAAAGTAATCCCCATGAGATATTATACACTTGTGCCAACGGTTTTTCCAATCTTCGAAGCACTTCAAAAAATCATTTTTTTTTATCTTGTTCAGCTCCTCCTTCGATGCCGTCTTTATCTCGTCAAGAGAAGAGTAACGTCGTCCTTTCATGGGCCTCTTCAGTTTAGGGAACAAGAAAAAGTCACAGGGGGCCAGATCTGGGGAATACGGTGGCTGCGGCATCATTAGTGTGTTGTTTTTGGCCAAAAAGTCGCGCACAAGCAACGATGTGTGAGCAGGGGCGTTATCGTGGTGCAAAAGCCAATTTTTGTTCTTCCACAAATCCGGGCGTTTCTGGCGGATTGCTTCGCGCAAATTGCGCATAACTTGCAGGTAATATTCCTTATTGACCGTTCTTCCCTGTGGCAAGAACTCATGATGCACCACGCCCCTGCAATCAAAGAAAACTGTCAGCAAAACTTTCACATTCGATCGAACTTGGCGCGCTTTTTTCGGTCTTGGTTCGTGCGGCAGCTTCCATTGAGATGATTGAGCTTTGGTTTCCACGTCATAACCATAAACCCACGATTCGTCACCAGTTATGACCCTCTGGAGCAAATTTGGGTCGTCGCGGACAGAGTTTAACATCTCATTAGCAATGTTCATGCGATGCTGTTTTTGGTCACAATTGAGCAATTTTGGTACGAATTTCGCGGCGACCCGTCTCATGCCCAAATCATTGATAAAAATCGAATGGCACGAGCCAATCGATATGTTTAGGTCCTCAGCAACTTCTCTAACGGTGATTCGACGATTGGCCAATACCATTTTCTCCACTTCATTAATTTTTTCGTCTGTTGTTGAAGTGCTCGGGCGTCCGGCACGCTCTTCGTCGTTCACATCTTCTCGGCCTTCTGAGAACATTTTGTACCACCGATAAACGTTGCTTCGGTCCAAGGTAGCTTCTCCGTATGCCACAGTCAACATTCGGAATGCATCCGCGCACTTAATTTCGTTTTTCACACAAAATTTGATACAGGTTCTTTGATCCATTTTTTTGAATAGGTAAAAATCGAAGACGATCCAAAACACGTGCAAGCAAAGCAGCTGTCAACAATTAAATGAACATTCAAAATGGCCGAGCTTGTCGGCATAAGTGAGAGACATGAGTACCAACATAACGCCACAAAAAATTCGAAATTCGAATATACGTAACCCGCGAAAATTCAAAATTCGCGATACTTTTTGAACACACCTCGTATAAGGCATTGTAATAGCACTGGAAGACCTTTTTAAGCTTTGGGAGTGGAACGGACTAAGCATCAACATCAACGGCGAGTACATCACTCATCTACGGTTACCCGATGACGTAGTTATTATAGCAGAGACTCGAAGATCTCAATACAATGCTCGATGATCTCAGCAGAGTTTCTCAGACGAAAGTTATGTCGAATATCCACCGCCTCACCCAATCATCGTTGCGAACTCAGCTCTCGAAATTGTTGACGAATACACATACCTGGGACATATAGTCCAGCAAGGTGGGTCCAATTTCGAGAAGGAGGTCAACCGCCGAATCCAACTCGGTTGGGCTGCGGTCGGGAAGCTACGCCAGATATTTGCGTCCGATATCCCTCAGTGCCAGAAGACCGAAGTCTTCGAACAGTGCGTGTTGCCAGTGATGGCCCACGGTTCTGAGACGTGGTCGCTGACTATGGGCCTCATGCGGAAGATCAGAGTCACTCAGCGTGCGATAGAGAGGGCTATGCTCGGAGTTTCGATTCAGAAATGAAGAGATCCGTAGTAGAACCAGAGTCACCGACATAGTCCTACTAATCGCGAACCTGAAGTGGCAATGGGCGGGGCACATAGTCAGAAGGACCGATGGA
Organism: Elymnias hypermnestra; assembly: GCA_015832385.1. Taxonomy (NCBI): domain Eukaryota; kingdom Metazoa; phylum Arthropoda; class Insecta; order Lepidoptera; family Nymphalidae; genus Elymnias; species Elymnias hypermnestra. The sequence goes on from JACTOM010000917.1 coordinate 2,535,383, forward strand.
AGTTGGGGGCCGAAGGTGCTGGAATGGCGACTCTGCAGACGGCGCAGTGTAGGCAGATCTTCAAGATGAAGCGATGATGTAAGGAGGGTCGCCGATAGCCGCTGGAGCAAGATCGGGCCTTGTGGACGTCATTACGTGAGACCTATGTCCAACAGTGGTTAAAGCGACGACGACGACGATTATTAATACTAGTAAGGACTATTAAGGATTAATCTAGTATTGTATTTAAGCCGCTTTTTTCTGGCATCCGTTTTTATGTTAATAGTAATTACATTAATCAACAATATTTCACGAATTTAAAGCAAACAAAAAACACTTTCAAAATCTTTGAGGCGGAATTACCCACGGTTACTTTTTACACTTCACAAGGTCACTTGTACAAGTGCTTCTTTTAGGCGTTACGGCTTCGCGTCTGAATCGGTTTTCACCAAATATCGGTTATTGTATTGTAACTTCGCAGTTGACCGACTGTTACGAGGCTGTCATGTACACAATAAACCCAGCAAAGCATCTACATCGGTCTACTTCATGAAAAATATATGTGAGAAAAGACTTCAAAATGACAGCGTATCCCATTCGATCGTGAAAGTTACGTCACAGTTTATTTATTTACTTATTACTAGATAGAGGCTATCATTAACTACTCAACAACTATAGAGATACAGTTGAACCGTAGACACACGTGTGTTTTCTTTAACAGTTAAAATTGATGAGAAACCACGAAGACAAGACCTCAATGGTGTTACAACGGCCTGACTGATTTCAATGCCCAATTTCACCAAGATTCTCTTAAGCTTCTTTATGGGACCATTTAGTTTAAAAAAACAATTCCCTGAACAGGCTCGTTAAGTAATGTGATGGGCTATTACCACTACATTAGGCTCTTATATGAAATAAAGCAACAGTCCTAACTTCACCCAAAATGTCAGGGGTACCACATAGCTAGAGGACCACTTCGCTATATGAATATTGTTAACTAACCCCTAACTTAGGGTATGCATAAAACCTAGATGAGGTTGGTGAAATCGTTCATGAAATAAATAATATGATGGGTAATTACTACTACCACATTAGGCATATGACATATGAAATGAAGAGAAAGATGATGAAATACTGAAAGCTTCTCACCTTAACTCTGATCCTGATAGGAGAACTGAGCACTTCGAACACAAGTCCTTCAACAAACACATTTTGCACACTCTCCCGGCTTGGGTCTGTAGTCCTAACAACACAAGGGGACCCTATCAACAAATGGCTGAGCTGAGGGCTCGCATCACTAATCACATCGTATTTATTTGCACCGAATATATCACTGTACTCCACTGGTTCATTCTCCTGTCCATCCAGCTCCACCACAACCTTGCATCCATCAGCCTGACGAATAACTCCTGGTATGTATAGTCCACGTTGTTTAGCCAGTACACGGTGATCTCGCCATTCTGATAGATCAACGTTTGGATAGTGGAAATCGTGTGGTGATGACCTTTGAACTATTGGAGAAGGCTGGAGGATTGTGGATTGGTAAGAAGGCGGCGTGTACTCAATTGGAGGAGGTGCTGACACTGTGACATTTATGCAGGTCCTCTCTGGTATGCTGTTCATGCAGTTCCTCTCTATTTCCTCTAGTTCTGATGGATCAAATTTTCGTTTTTTCGGCAGATTCCGTACGGGAGTCTGTGTGGGTGTTTGTTGCGATTGGTTGTTGTTACTGCTGGCGTTTCCTGGATTAGTTGGATTGGCCATCGCTATGTTTGGCGTCGGATTTGTTGTTGATTGTGACAAGCTCACCGTACCGACACTGCTGATAACAGATGCTGGGATCTAAAAGATGGAAATAACAATCAATTAGCATATTTGAGAGCAATGATAATTCAAGAAGTATTTATTGGGTTACGTAAAAATAAGAATAAAACTTCAAAGTCCCATTATATATTCTTGGATGCTACAAATACTTTTTGCATGCAAAACTAAATAATTTTTAAGGCCCATTTGGACTTTTTTGTATTGACAATCTCCCAGTTCCATATGTATAAAATATTTGGTAATAACTATGGAATCCATTACAACTTCATAAAGTTAAGTTACCAAATAAGGCACATAATAAAGACAGCTTAAGTGTAAAATCGATGAGAAACCCTATCTTGTCCTTGAAGAAGGTGAGTGTAGACAATCAATATTTAATGGCAATTGATGGACTACTTAGCATACAGATCTTGAAAATCTATTAGGACTTTTTCGTCTCTATCACCCTTCTTTAATGAATTTTAATGCGTACAGCGCTCAACTGTAAGAAATCCTTAAGTTAGCGAGATGATACAGAATGAACTGGCAAAATTTCTGAATGGCTTTGAGCTTTTTAAACTTGAAATATATTAGCAGTTCCACTGGCCTTAACAATCCTGATGGTATCAAAGTAACGAAGGAAAAGGACATAACAAAGTCAATCTATGAGGTTATCATCTCACAGTAGAACGTTTTCTGTTCGTCGAAGAAGATTGAGTATTAGAACCAGCGCTTTAAAACGTTTCTCACTAGAACTCTTTTGTCACGTTTTTCCGGGATCCAAAATTTGATTGTCCAAACGAGCCTATGAGTCACCGCAAGATTATAATCTTGCGGTGACTCATAGGCATGTATACATCTTCCTGATGCTTTAGTGAATTGGTCATCTCGGCGCATAAGCTAACATAAAAAGGAATACAACTTAAAGATAAGATTTGAATAGAATATGCATTGCCAGTGCCTCGAGCCTGAAAGTCAGTTTATCAATCATTGCTTCATATTTGAATTATAAAGATATGGTGGATTCCGTTGACTATAAAAGTCACACTGCAGCATAGCCACACCAGAAACAAAAGGGGCTTCTGCTAACAAATAAATAACGCCAGATTTTAAGACCGTTCCAAAAGTATAACGAAGAAGGTATAGGTGTACCTGTTCATCAATGTCCGGGTACAGGTTGTGCGAGCGGTAGAGCGGCCGGGGGGCGGAAGGCTGCGGCTGCAGGGCGCCGCCCACGTGAGCCCGCTGCATCACCCTTGCCGCTACCACGGGTCGTTCATGGCGCGGGAATCAGAACCTGCAAGGAAAAATCGTAATGGTCACAGACATGGTCTAATAAACTAACCGATACCAATGGGAATTCCACGTAATTCCTAGATCCATTGGGAATATGAGTAAGGTAAGTAGCAGCCCATAAACGTCCTACTGCTGAGCACAGGCCTGCTCATTCACATTAAAAGAGGGTTTTTAGAGCATAAACCCACCACGCTGCTCCCCACTGCGGATTGGCAGGCATAGTACACAAGTGCGCTCTCTATTCCTTCACACTCGTAGTCCGACGTGACGGCAATCCGACACGACCGGAGAGAGATTAGGCGCAGGACCGACGGCTTCACGTGCTCTCTGAGGCACGGGAGTGAATCACACCGCCAACTTCCCTACTTCGGGCAAATATTGAGAAAATGTTGATAGAAAAGTCCATATTGATTTTAAATTGGGACTCGAACCCCGGACCTCATTTTGTAGTCGAACATCCTAACCACTAGACCAATGAGGAATATATGTAAAATGTAGTAAAACGGATTTTACGAAATTCTACCCACAAGGGGGGTAACGGGGGTGTTAACTATTGACTCATCACGATATCAATGGTATCAATGCTATCCAAAAAACATTCCACGCAGACGAAGTCGCGGGTTACGCTAGTATAGTAGCCGAGGTGTTATTCTGATATATAAACATCGTGGACTTAAATCAGAATTCAATCAGTACTTTTATGCGTCAAAGAGTAACAAACATACATTCATCGTCATGAACTTTCGCATTTAGAATATTGTTATCAGGATTGAGCAAAGCTCTCCAATGTTAGGTCATTATAATTATATTTTTTGACTATTATTCTACTAATTTATTTTTATGTTGTTGAGATCTTTCTAATTATATTAGCAACGTATACATGGACTTTACACTTATAAATTATGTCTAATAGCCATGTACCGCTACACCGAGTCATCGTTGAAAACCCAGCTCTCGAAATTGTGGACGAGCACACATACCTGGGACACATAGCCCAGCTAGGTAAGTCTAATTTCGAGAAGGAGGTCAACCGCCAAATCCAACTCGGTTGCGCAGCGTTTGGGAAACTACGCCAGATATTTCCGTCCGATAACCCTCAGAGCCTGAAGACCAAAGTCGATGGACCGATGATATAAAGAGGGTCGCCGGTAGCCTCTGGATCCAGGCGGCGCAAGATCGGGCCTTGTGGACGTCATTATGTGAGACTTATGTCCAGCAGTGGACGTCCATCGGGTGAAGCGACGACGACGATACATGGAGTAGTTTGGGTTTTGTTTGCTAGTTAAAAGTTTTGTTTTAACGTCGACTGTGATTGGTGGAGTTATTATTTTTTAAATGGGGAGTTTTATAAGGGACACAATTGATAGCGCAAGAGATCGAGGTACATTCTATTTGTAACACGAATAGAGTAAAGAAACGGAAAATATTATTACTTATTTAGAGATGAGAGCGTTGAGAAGCATGAGTGGATTAAAACTGAGTGACAGAGTGAGAAATAAATAAAAATAAAAAATAAAATAAAATACCTTTTATTTTCTACTCCCACACTTCTCTGCACATTTAAACATAAACAAATTACACGGTAGTTATTATAGAAAAGTGTGATGCCGAAAAAAGGAACACCGCTCAGCTGTTGTTGGGAACCAACCCAACGCTGGTTTTCAGCGGCGACCCGGGACGAACACAAAACAAAACCTTAAAAATATAGTATAAATAAAAAAAATAAAAATT
>JACTOM010000917.1:2541848-2563000 GCA_015832385.1 Elymnias hypermnestra
AAATGTCCTGGATTTGGTCCAGGAACGTTCGCCTTGGTCTTCCCCTTCCAACTTTCGCATTCACTCTTGACTCATAAATCCTATTTGTCAATCTCCTTTCATTCATTCTCTCTACATGGCCAAACCATCTAAGCATACCTTTCTTAATTTTTTAGTTTTGTAATAGATGGCGCTGTATAAAAGTTTATACGATCAAAATAAGTGCGTATGTACAAAACTCTTATTTATATTTATACAAATGTAAAACTTTAGATTTCCGAGACTTAGAGAATAAAAGAAAATATGCGTTGCGGACTAATTCTGATTGGCCAACCGCCGGAAACCCCTCTCCTACCTCAGCAACCGCGATCGCCTTCTCTCCTGCTTGTAACGCCGTATGTACATGCCGAGCAGGAGAGTTGTATAAAAGGCTTCTCCCAGAGTTGTATGACTCCCCAGCGGAGTAGATCCTCTACTAAGTACGACTTGTGAACATCAAGAACCCAGAACTCTGCGAACCGAACCACTGAATATTGAAACCCGTTAGCTATTTCGGTTTAATTCGAAATAGATTCAGCTTGGATCAATAACCTGCGGTAAGCGGATATCTCTTTAACACACGTATGACATTTATTAGGAATGCTTTAAGCTTTGTGAATAGCTTTTTTTTTCAAACTTCTTAACGGATTTACAAGGTTTGATTAATTTAAAATATTACATACTTAACAAGGACAAAATAAAAATATTTTTTATTCAAGTAAGCTCAAAAAGCACTTTTGAATCTTTGTTTGTCTGTTGGTAACAAATCAACCACCAAATCAGAAAGTTCCGCTGAGAAGAGACTCAACGGTTTTATATGTTACAATTAATAATATATTACTTCTCCTTTTGTAAAAGTATGTTATAGACATATCTATTAAAACTATGCGGAGGTGAATCTAAACTGATTGCGTATCTTATTAAAATACGTATGTCAAAACCGACAAATGATTTCTAAAGCTACTTCACTCTAACCGACCCACGCTCCCGGGGATGCTCTTGAACAATTACAATTTCTCCCCCCTCCCGCCATTGTCATTCCAAGCCGAGGGTCGGTCTCGTAGGAGACGCCCTTGGAGCGGCGTTCCCATGAGAGCGAGCCCTTTTCAGGGCTTCAGCAGCCCATTAACGTCCCAAGACTGGGCACAGGCCTCCTCACTCCGAGGAGCGAGGGTTTTTAGAGCATAGACCCACCACGCTGCTCCACTGCGGATTGGCAGGCATAGTACACAAGTGCACTCTCTATTCCTTCACTCTCAAAGTCCGATGTGATGGGAATTCGACACGATCGGACAGAGATCAGGCGCAGGACCGACGGCTTAACGTGCTCTCCGAGGCACGAGGGTGGATCACACCGCCAACTTCGCAACTTCGGGCAAATATTGAGAAAATCTTAAGAGAAAACTCAATATTGATTTTTGAATTGGCCCGACGTGGGACTCTAACCCAGGACCTCATGTCTGTAGTCGAACATGCTAACCACTAGACCAATGAGGCGGTTATTATATCTTAATGTGTAGTTTTAATTTTTGGCTTTATTACACTGTATTTTATATTACATGTCACATTATACATTTAATTGCAATAAAGAATTTTGAATTTGAATTTGAACGGACCATCGTTTCGATCTTCGGCTTCTGGGTTTTTTGTCTTCAATATTTTCGATTAGAATGAGTTTATTTAGGTTATCTTTGGGCACAAGAACTGTAGTATGCGCTTTATAATGGAAGCATTCCTCCTGTATTATTTCCTATATACATATACACCAAACTTGTTAGTACCTACGTCTGATATGCAGTTTAAAGCAGCGGTTTCATTTGATTGAAGGCTGTCAGGGAAATATTTAAAATTACTTGGAACCAGTTCCTCTCAAATGCTTAGATACTTAAATAAACTCAAGTTAGCCGCGTGCTTATGACCTTCGTGTGGACAAAGATTGCTTTTTTCGGACATCTTCAAAGGGGATCCCTATTTAAGTACCCTAGACCACAATTATTATCCTAGCTGACAATCGATGGAAGATATACGACAGTGGACTGGTCATAAATATGCACAATTAAAGAGTATTACTCAAGAGAGAGGACTCACCACTCGTACATTAGAAGGGAAATAATACAAAGACAAATTTAAATCACAAATCTCACTCACCAATCACAAGCTCTTTGCGAACTTAAATTTTAGCAATGTATTTCGGTCACGGAATATGGGTTTTTCCATATCCCCAAGGTACCGGGAACTACGCGGGTAACAGCAGTATAATATGCCTGTATATCGCGCCAACAACAACATAAAATGATCGGCTTCGTTAGAAATTAGATTAGTAATTCAAATTTCAAGGAATCAAACCAACAGAGGCAAGTTCTAACATGTTCATTATAGCGAGTGGTTTGACCATCATTCTTATTGCAGAAACGGGACACTTTTAAAGCCGGGGGTTCCTGACCTAGGGACAAACACCCTCGAGGGGGGTAATACTTGTATTTCCCGGGGACGATTGTAAAATCACTCCTAACATATTTTATTTCTAGTCATTACATATATTGAGTTAATCGCAACTTATAAATGTGGCTGAGGTTAAAAATATCATGTGCAATTGTCTTTATGTTTAATAAAGTTTACGTATTTGTATTAATACACGTTGTTTGAGTTCATCGTTGGGAGGAGGGGTAAAATCAGTGACCCTAGTTGCTAGAACCACGGTGCTAGATCCAACAGTTATATATACACAATCAAAAGTACATCGCGTAACGCATTACCAGAATTTTACATACCGTGCCATAAGAAATCTCCCTTCGAATAATAATCAAAATTAGTCCAAACGTTTTAGCAGAATTAAACCACATACACTCGTACACGAGATTTATATAGATATATAAATACTAGAAAACTAAACAGTGTTTTTCTGTGGCATGAGATGATATTGATTTTCTTTTGGAATCTTGAAACAATGAGTAGTCATATATTACTTCTTCAGCTGACTGGCAGTTTGTTTCATCAAAATCGCAGAAGCCCTTTCAGAAATTAAGCAGGACAAACACGGAGAGGAATTTCAGTGATTTTTTTGTAAAGTATTGTAAAAAATACATTTGCATATTGTTGAGATTAATAACACATATTCTTTTATAAATAAGTATAATTCTATTAATCCTAATATCAAAACTAAATCTGTGGTACTCTACGAACAAGCTCCGCCAGCCTGCCAACGCGATGCTATCATTTGCGCTTAATTTAGTCAATACAAAAACTAATATTATGACGCAAACATATTTTAACTTTTTATACATTCTATTAAGGCACTTAATCCAATATTTCACCACAATTATTTAGTTAAGATCTTGCTAAATCGACTTTATTGTACTTGTATCGAAGATTATGATTATATAAATTATAATGGTCAATTTAAATACTTTCCTATCGTATAACAAAAAGGTATTTCATTAAATTAGTTCATTAAATAAACATCGACTCACAACAATATAGTGAATCGCTGTTATTTCAACGTTACAAATAGACATGATGAGTATAACGACTCCGTAACGTAACTTAATACAATGTTTACATACGCGTAGTACATATTAAATATTGCTACCATAATTGGGAGTCAAACCCACACTTAAACTCAATACACTAAAACGCCCAATATATCAATTAATGACGCTAAGCACTGCTATATTCATCGCCCACTTAGATGAAGTACTATTCTTCTTCTGAAGATGATGAAATATAATCTATATTTTCCTAGGGAAAGATTTTAAGTATACAAGACAATATTAAATGTAGTTTGACGGTCTCGCTGGTGCAGTGGTGCGAGTATTCGCTTTGCTAGCGGAGGTCCCGGGTTCGATCCCCGGTTGGACGAATTTAGGAAATTGCATTTTCAAATTTTTCTGAGTCTGGACTGGTGAGTGGCTTCGGCCGTGGCTAGTTACCACCCTACCAGCAAAAACGTACCGCCAAAACAAAGAGTTTTGTTTTCCGGTACGATGCTGTGTAGAAACCGTAAGGGGTATATCGCCTCTTTAACAGATTAGCGCGCTTCCATCTTAGACTTTATCATCACTTACCATCAGGTTAGATCACCGTCAAGCGCTAATCTATCAGCAATAATATGAAAAAAATTCATGATGTAACACGTACAGTTACGACACCAGGAGGAAGTATTATAATACAATTTTATAACAAAGAGTTATTGTACAGGTCACAATTAGAAAGACAAATAAATATATAATGTATGGATAGGTTCGGGTCATCCAAGCAATGTAATTATAATTTGTCACATGTGAAAAGATTAGTTTAACAATTTACGTCATAGTGTTTAAATAATATGATTATCTCAAACGATATAATATGTAATTATAATCGTAGTGTTCGATAAAATCTAACATTCGAGTAGCAAAAAATGAAGGCTTAAAATATCTCAAAGTGACTTTAATGGATTTTTTGAAGGCACGACTAAGCAGTGACACATTTTGCTATATAAAGATAAATAAAATTTTTATTGAATTTTAATTGACAACCAATTTTGACAGGAAAATAAACGCCGTTGACTTGAAATTCCCATCAAAACCTATCAAGCCATTTCACATTAGCGAGACAACCTTTTAGAAGTGTAACTTCTTTAGGAGCATGAGAGTAAACTTGAGGGATGAATCGCCACGAAGATTTGCAGCGTTTTATATTCTAATTCGTTTGAAGGTTAGGTAGATTTAATATTTACAAATAACATGTGGCATTTTAACTTGCCACTCTTCATTTAATAATAATAAAACCTTTACTCAATTTTAAATTTAAAAACAAAAGATCATTAATTATTTCTAATATTGACAAAAAACACGTGGCATTTTTATTAACAATTCGTCATTTGATATTTCAATAAATTATGTGTATATTCGACAATTTTATTTCCAATTAAATTCCTAACATATCTTCCTTTTTCCCTCTCTTTAAGTGTCGGAAATCCAAAGTTTTAGATTTGTATAAATATAAACAAGACTTAAAAATTAGTTTGCCAAAGAAGTTTCACTTCTTACACGTATATCTCACCAAATAATTAGTGATGTAACAGTCTAAGATGAAAGCGCGCTAACTTTTTTACTTAGAGACAAGTCTATGCAAATAGAGTAGTAACTAACCACAGCCGAAGCCTCTCAAAAGACCTGGCTCAAACAAATTAGAAAATTTTATTTCCTAAATTTGCCCTGCCGGATTTGAACATAGGACCTCAGTTAGTACAGTGAGTACATGCACCATTACATCAGTGAAGCCGTCAGAGTTATAACTGACATTAAACATTTAAACGGACACAATCCTGGATACTGCATAAAATATGCAGCCCCCACTTGTAATAGAGCAAGTGGAACCGACCTTGATAATGTGTAAAAGCGTTTATATTTTATAAATCCTCACTTAGTCATAACTGAAGTGCTAGTAAAATAGGCAACTACTCCATCTGGTGAATGGTTTATTACTTGATTTTCTTGGCAAATAGAAGATGTATTTTATCGAGAAATTATGTAACATTATACAACAAATCTAGTGGTTAGCATGTTCGACTACAGACATAAGGTCCTGGGTTCGAGTCCCGGGTCGAGCCAATTCAAAAAACAATATTGAGTTTTCTATTAAGATTTTCTCAATATTTGCCTGAAGTTGGGAAGTTGGCGGTGTGATCCACCCCCGTGCTTCGGAGAGCGTGTTAAACTATCGGTCCTGCGCCTGATCTCTCTCCGGTCGTGTCGGATTCCCGTAACATCGGACTATGAGAGTGAAAGAAAGAGTGCACTTGTGTACTATGCCTCCCAATCCGCAGTGGAACAGCGTAGTTGGTCCATGCTCTAAAAACCCTCGCTCCTCAGAGTGAGGAGGCCTGTGCCCAGCAGTGGTACGTTAATGGGCTGCTACTTACCTTTTTTACTTATACAACAAATGTCACTTCTGCGACACATAGTTGAAAAGGAGAGAGAACAAATTTGACTACCATAAAAAGATTACAGGGAGATAATCTTAAAAGATAGACATTGTTTTTGTTATACAGTTTTTTAATAGGAATAATTCCATCATATACCTATATTTTATGCAGGTCACGCGACAATTTACTGTGTGGGCTGACTCTCTGACCACTGTAAATAAAACCCTTCTACGCAGGGCTCAAAGAGTTATAGCGAATAGGGCGATTAGGCCACAACTCTCCTGGCGGATGACCCTTCTTGGGAGCTGCGAGCGGAAGTTCTAGCAGCTTCCTTTCAGTGCATGGTGGCTGCAAGGACCAGAAGGATGTCAACCGATGCCGACGCGGCCCAGAGGATCAGGGCTTCGGCATACAGAGCACTGATCCAAAGGTGGCATGAAGATTTCGGATTTCCTACAACAGGTCTGATCACGGTGGAAGCGATCCGTCCCAGTCTGGAGAACTGGTTATCTAGGGGGCACAGGTCTCTATCTCACAGGCTGGTGCAGATGCTGACCAGACAAAGTTGTTTCGGCAAGATTGTTCGCAGGGATGAAACGCCTGCTTGCCATGAATATGGTGCAACTGTGGATTCAGTACAACACACTTTGGCAGAATGCCCGGCGTAGGGACCCCAGAGGCATCTATAGACGTCGTTAATCGCTATCATCCTTTCGCTGGAAGGCATAGGTGGCGCAATGCTCACCGGTGACAGGGAGTGGAGGGCAGTGGTCTTCTTCTGTGAAAGTGTTATTTCGGTGAAGGAGGCACATAACGAGGCACAGGGAGAAGGCTGTGGATGCTTCTATACTACGGCGCAGGAAGTTGGAAGGTTTGAAGACTTTGATTTGCGGTTCCTCCTTCTTAAGTTTCTCAGAGGAATCTTCCGGAGTGTCAGGGTAGATTGCGTTTACCGATCCTCTGGTGATCTACAAAAGGATGCGGAGAGTTCGATGGGTTTTAGTGGGTATTCTGGCTTACCAGCGATTTCCCAGTGTAATAAGAAAAGGTCATGCGACAAATGCTCTCAAAAGGAATAAATCACTGCCGTTTTTGCAATATTTTCTTTGTTACTCCGCTTCATTTAGTCGTAATTGGATCGTGTATGGTCTATAACCTTTCTCAGTTAATGAGCTACCCAACAATTATTAATTAGCACCAATAGATCTCGAATTTGGCGGGCTTATCCAAACACTTCAGCTCTGTAATATTAATACATCCTAACTCAGTCAAAACCGTAGTGTTAGTAAAATACATAACAAACCCATCTGGCAAATTGTGTACGATTTGATTTTCGTAAGTATTACATGCACTTTATCGAATGGAAATTCCAAAACACCCTCACTTTATCGATAAATTATATAACACTAGCTTTACAAAACATTTGTAAAGCTAGGAATATACCATAAAGGTTATTATACAATTTATAAGATATTAGACAATTTTGCACACGAATTTACTTTTATTACATAAATGGTGTCTCAAAGGGCCAGGCTGACTGTGGATGCAGGAGTTAGTGCCAACACTGATGTATGGTAGTGAAAGTTGGGTATGGTAGAAGAATCACAAAAGTAAAATAAATGCTGTAGAGATGAGAGCGTTGAGAAGTATGAGTGGATTGAAACTGAGTGACAGAGTAAGAAATAGTGTGATAAGAGAACGTTATGGTATAAAAGAAGATGTAGTTACTAAAAATGAGATACTTAGATGGTTTGGGCACTTAGAATGAATGAAATGAGACTGACAAAAAGGATTTATGAGTCAAAAGTGAATGTGAAAGTTAAAAGGGAAGACCAAGGTAAACGTTCCTGGACCAAATCCAGGACATCTTAATTAAGGGCCAGGTCAAGAGTACTTTGAACTGATGAACTTGTATAAAAGGTTTGACGAGAAAGAAGCGAAGGAGATAAGCAAGGATCGTGGTGAGTGGAAAGACGTTGTCTCTGCATACCCAGAAGGAAATGAGGCGTGATGCTATGTATGTATGTATGTAGTTTTATTATAGAGTCAAAACTAAACATAACGACATCGTTTGTAACTATAGTCCCAGCGGAATCTCTATATAAACTAATAAGTAAACATACCGTATATAACGATATCAATTACAACGATATATCGCTTAAAACTCGTTTCGCTATAACGAACAATTCTTTACTTGTAAAAAAGGAGAATCAGCTTAAAAAGGACAGATAAATATGACCGATTGCTGTAAAAACTAAGTCTAATCAACGAAATGTACCAAAGATACTCTATTTTTATTCATAATAAACTTTATTTCTTTTATATCCACATTTCTATTTAAATCAATAACCTATACCCACACTACAGACATACATATAACTACTTGTGTATATTTGTTATAATAACTATCGGAAATAACGTTATACAGTCCCTTCAATGTCGTTATATCCGGTTTAATCTGTACTTTTTTAGGGTACCAGAGATACCATATAAAGTTACCGATATCCTAAAATCAAATTCCTTATTAACTGTATATAAAACGTTCAAATACATATAAATCACTGAACAGGAAGCCTAACAAGTTAAAATCAAATCCGGGTAACTTGAAACTGAGGCCAGGTGGTAAGTGTATAATCGTAAGCCTCGTTGGAGACTAGCTAGGAGTCCTGGTTTCGTCCAATTTAATGAAATTACTGAGAAAAACTATTTGGCCTGGTGAATGGCTTCCGCCTCGACTTATTACCATACTGTGTAGGTAAATTAGGTAATTTACTACTTAAATTGCAATTAGATACAAGTTATATTATGTTTTGCCAGCACTTTCACACCCAATCCCTCAGGACTTACTTTTCCCTCATTCACGCAACAAAAAATACCAACATAGTCTTTTTTTGTCACTTGGCAAAGCTTTTACGTACGCTGGATGTAATATACAGTTTCATCCAAGAGTGTGGGACTCGCTGAGACCAGAATACCCACTAAAACCTAATGGAACCCTCTTCATCGATACGGTGGACGCCAGATGTTCGCTTAGGCATTAAGCCCTGGCGCCCCGGATTAATCCGACTGAAAGGTTCAAGAAAGGTGAAACAGGCACGTATAATTCCGCCATCTGACACCGTCGATGCTATTCCATTCCTTCCCCCAGAAGGGAGAAGCATCAACCTCCGTCTCTTTGCCTCTATAATGCCTTTTTTTCGCTGGAATATGCTTTTATGCACTGGCCCCGACCGTGTGTCAGGAGTGTGGGACTCGGTGAAAAAGCAGGCCTCGCAATACCCACTAAAACCCAGCGGAACCCTCTTCATCCATGAATGGAGCACCAGGGGTTCAACTTTCGCATTCATCCCTGGTGTCCCGGAACCTCACAGAAAGAGGCAACTGCCCTCCAGCCGGTCACCGATTTTACCAGTGTGAATAGTCTTGCTATTTCAATCTCAGGTTTTTTTTTCGTTCAAAAAGAACTGTTGAATCTAATAGGAAATGATATTACTTCTTAGAATCTCTGCCGTTGTTGCTGGGTATTTTTTGTATACATAAATAACTTGCGTCATTATTTTTAATATCACACGTTATTGTTTGATACATTTACAAGTTTATACGTCGTATCCCTGATAGATTGTTGCTTGAGTGCGATTACACTTGATGGTAAGTGATGATACAGTTTAAGATGGAAGCGCTCTAATCTAGGAAGAGGAAATTTACCTCTTATGGTTTCTACACAGCATTGTACCGAAACACAAATCTCTTACTTGACGGTACGTCTTTACTGGCAAGGTCGTCAATACAACCGAAGCCTTCCAGTCCAGATTCAGACGAAATAGAAATTGCAATTTCCAAAATTCCTCTTCTAGCAAAGCGAGTACTGGCACCTCTCAACCCGACTGAGTTTGTTGTGGGCTCTTCTCAAGATAGGGTGCGAACTCGTAACTTTATATTTTAAGTCGTACTTTAAAACCATCATCAGACGTACATTAGAATTAGTGTGTGGAAAAAAAAACTATATTTGACGATTCAAAAGTGCTGTAAATAGGCCTACTCGAATAAAGAAATTTTAATTAGATTTGACTATGCCAGCGAGTCCATTGAAAATAAGGAAAAGTTCACATAATTAATATCTGAATGAGCTACAGCGAAAGCAGTAAACCGCAGTCAATACAAAAACCTTGCCATATTAATATAACACATACAATGACGCAAGTTATTTACGTAAAAAAAGACAACACACACAACTAGTATTACTAAAGAACATTGGAAGAACATTCCTCGAAGTTAAGTCACTTCCGGAATGTCGTATGGTTAGAAAACAGCGAACATTTCATACAATGTAATTATCATACATCAGAATTGTTTCTTCTTCTTCTTCTTACAATAATTGACTTTCAGGTGTGACAGTTAGGCAATTGGAGAAGGCACAAAGGAGCTCGTATGGTTAATGAGATTCAAAATTAGTACTTATGTCACTAGATGTGACTAAAATACTTTATTTTACACCATACTATTAATATTTAAAAATAACAATACTTTTAAATTACTACAAAACATGCCTTAATTGAAAATCAAATCAAACGTTTTCTTATGTAATATTTTTTTATCTTGATTAACCCTGGCCCTGGGTTCTAGCCCTTTACAGACTTATTAATACAGATTATGTAGTGCTTACACATAGGTTGCATATATGTTTTATATGATTAGGCACACAATGGGGCTAATGCTAAAGCTATATTTTATAGAAATGTTAAATTAAAAACATGTTGATTGCCACAATTTAAATAACTATTTTATAAACCCTAACTTTTAAATAGAACAAGTGTGCTTTAGATCACACGACTGAAGTAATATATAAAAAATATTCCAACACCGCATTTGGCTCATCCGATGACACATTTCATAACTCTTTTGTCACACATTTACAATCTTACTACCCTAGTCAAGTGTTCATAAAGAAAGTTTACTACAATGATTTAGAATAAATACATATATTTATTTTGGCCAATACAAATGTTTCCACTTGCATTTTTCAAATTTGTATCTTTGAAGCTCCATATTATATAGATATATCAAAATTATTATAGTAAAACAACTATTTTAAAAACAATGAGCATTGTGGAAGGCTCTACTTGCAGGGCAAGTAGGAAGTAAAGCCATTAGGCACACACTGTGCGAATATTATGAATTAGCCAGAACATGAATGAGTCTACTGGGAGTGAATTAAACTCATCAAGTTGTGGATAATCAACTTGATGAGTTTAACAGCCTCAACTGAACTGAACTGACTGGGTAGGTTACCCACAAACTACTAGAGTGTCTATTGGTGGGTATCTATGGGAGATTAAATAATGGGGGTGTACAAAAGATCCTGGGTTAAAGTTCATATCCCACTTAGGCATAGACTGCCTAAGTGGGATATGAAATAATAATAATAAGGCACTGTACAGTATCATATTATAAAAATGTTAATATACAAAATCACTCAATGTAATTTAATGAAGATTGACAGATTTAAAAGACATTTACAGTACACACTTTTCAGGAAATAATTGGTTAGAACTTCAAATATTGCAAGCATTATGATAGTAAATTAACTATTTAGCTATAAGACCACCTATTGTACTTTTATTTCTCTTATATTTAAGTAGATGTGCAATAAAGTGTATAAATAAATAAATTACTAGTACATATTATAAAAGATAATAAGTGGTACTAAATTATAATAACAAATAATTAACTAGATAACATTTAGACCTAGGAAAACTCTCCTATTATCAGTACCTAAAACTAATCTATTACCTTTTATGGACCAAACTCTGCCTTGATATTGTTAGCACAGAGGTATAAAAAGAATTAGTCACATTTAGACCTCTTTTATCTTACAAAAGCGTTGTTGAAAAAGGAAATTGCTACTGATCGCTCCAACTTATAGTTGAAATCAAAGTAAAGAAACAACTAGCATTAAATACATTCAAAGACAAGGACACACACACATTTCAGTTGTGAATTTTGAATTATATATTATTAATTCTTATTACTTTCATGTATTATTATTTTTTTGCATTCTTCTTTCTATTATTATCTGTGTGTAATCCTGTGGCCTTATTTTGTATATTATTTCTAACTGTATTTATATTTGTATATGTAACATTGTTGATTAAAATAAAAATGATAAAATAAACAAACAACCATGTCTTTTATGTATAAATAAAGATTTTTTTTCTTTCCTTTTACTTAATGAGTATCAAACCATATAATATGAAATATGTTAGGTGTTATAAAATAAAGTATATATGGGTGCATGTTGGTTCACAACATTAATATGATATAAGATTGCTGCTCAGAATAACCTCCACAGTCATACATGTAATTCCTTACATTCCATTAAAACTACTACTTACAGTTCATGTAGAGGCAATCAGTCCAATTCCATAGGTTTCACTACTATTTATAAACAATATATTTGCTTTTTTTTATTGTACATATCCCTTTAATTCGAAAAGCTTTTTATAAAATTTCATCCATCACTTTAATGAGAAAGGCAAAGGTATAAACATTTCATGTAGCAAGGCTGCCAGTGCATTTATGTAGTGTAATCAGCTGATAAGAGCGATATGGCCGCGGGCTGCGACGTACGGCAGCTTGCATACGATAGGCGCATGCTTAGATCTTAGTCGAAATCAATTTGCCCGCACTCGTTTTACACCACGTCGACTACGGCGCTATGACTAATGAAACACCGTGATACCGCACTATGTATCCACAATTGCGACACAAGATGCACTAATTCATGTAAACGTAATCCTACCTAGTAAATAATATTTATGTAAATACTACGTATGAATACTTAGTTGAACTACTTTTAGTACTTGAAGCAAAAAAAGATGCACCACATCAAATCACACTTGCCTATTAACTGATGGAAGATTGTGTGCGGCCTACATGCGCACATTATGGCCCATACTACTCACCGTCGCTTTGTTGCAAGCACCGAGCACAGTGTAAACAAGCAAACCACATAATAAAACAAAATGGATGTCCGCCTCGCCCGCACCGAGATGTGAAATTTTAATACCGATACCGAATTCTATAGTTGTAAAACGTTGTTACTATCCTGTCGTAGTATTTCGACAGCCCCCCCACCAATTTATTATCTACCTTCACTGTTCACTGCACATTATATCGTTCACAACAAAGGAATATGTTCGATTGGATTTAACACGGGGAATATGTTACATTTGATGGTTTCGCACCGATTTTCACATCCACTTGAAAATAATAATCATTGAAGCGTTTGACAAATCGAGACAAAACACCCACACAAAAAAATTGTACATGGCGACTGGCCTGGCCTGGCCCATAATAATTTCCACTCTACAGTATTCCCATTTCGCTCGTTCACCATTCATTTAATTATTTCTCAATACGACCGAGGGAGATGGAGATATATAAATATTTCCTATGTATGAATAGAATCGGTGTTGTGAAGTGTCCCTCCTCGGCGCTGCCCGAAGCCGAGTTGAATGGACCCGAGACGCACTCGGCCATTGGATCGATGACGATCACGTGACATAAATATATCGCGGTACTGCCTAGCGCGCCAATTTACAAAATTGCCATATCCAAATCAAAATATTATTTATCCAAGGTCTAACAAGCACTTTTAAAACGTCTGTCCGTTGGTGATAAATCTAGCACCGGTTCAAAAAATTGATTCTACTTAGGAGAAACCGTCTAGAAATTCAGAACATCTGTTAATAGAATGTCCGTTAGTTTCACTAAAACTCGAGAACAGCTGGACTGATTTGGCTAACTTTGGGTTTGGATTATTTATGGAAGTCCAGGAAAAGTTTGAAAGGTGAGTAATTAAGAAAAAATGTTTGGGACATAGTAGAAACAACAATTTCGCTTTCCCTTAAAAACTATTCCTATTTGTCAAACATTTGATGGGATCCTGTCGTTTTGAAAATAATTAAATTTAAAAGTTGTTCAGAAATCAAATTAAATATAAAAGAATACTTTTTGACATTTGGGAGAACATTGTGGTATAGAAGATGTAGTGATTAAAATTGAGAAAGTTATGCTTAGACGGTTTGGGCACGTAGAGAGACCGACAAAAAGGATTTATGAGTCAAGAGTGAATGGGAAAGTTGGAAGGGCGAACGTTCCTGGACCAAATCCAGGACATTTGAAATAAGGGCCGGGTCAAGAGTTCTCTAAACCGAGGAACTTTTATAATAGGTTTAATGAGAACAAAAGAAGCGAAGGAGATATGCAAGGATCTTGGCTAGTGGAAGGACATGGTCTCTGCCTACCCCTATGTTTATGACATTGACAAGCAAAAATTTCTGATCGCGACTATAATAGTCCATGTCACTAAATTAAGAATTCGAAATCACTTGTTGTTTGAGTGTAACTTGGACGAAGGATCAGTTAGTCCTATTTTTTTTCTTGCCCTCCTTTTACGAAATTCTATCCCAAAAAATTCCCCGCCTTTTAAATGTTGCGGTTTGTTTAATGTTTGTGTTCTTCATTTACTGTGAACTGATATGTAAGTTTATTAAAATTAACAAAATAAAACTCTTAACAATATCTTTTATAGGTTATGTTTATCTATTTTGATGTTTATATTGTATAAGAAAAGTGCCGACAATAATCAAACCATATCCTACTAAATATAATTTTATTAAAAACCATTTCAATACTTGTAGAATACTTTATAAATTATTAAAATCAGACATTCCACTCAAAAGATATAACGACGGCTTCGCTGGCGTAATAGTGCGAGTACTCGCTTTGCTAACAGAGGCACCGGGTTCGATCCCCGGTAGGGTAAACATAGAAAATTGTATTTTCTAATTTGTCCGAGTCTGGGCTGGTGGGAGGATTTGGCCGTGGCTAATACATACATAAAACCTAAAGATTTGTAATATGATGTAACTAACATATTTTTCTGCGCTTATATCGCAAACACTGACTAAACCCTACGAGATAGATGAAATTAATGTACTACTGAATCTTGCAAAGATCATTAAAAAGGCCGCAATACTAATACAATTATATACTAACAATTTTTATTTAGAAAAGGCCTATGATCGAGTGGTGAGGAATGAGCTGTGGTCAACGTTATCTACGTATGGGGTGAGCGGTTGTCTGATCCAAGCATTGAAGTCTCTCTATGAGGGTTCTAGTGCCTGTGTCAGAATAAACGGAGCGTACACGGAGTGGTTTCCTGTCGAAAGAGGTGTTCGACAGGGATGTGTTGCGTCACCATGGCTGTTCAACCTTTTCATGGATAAATGTTTGACAGATTTAAAAGAATGTATGTATGGGTTAAGAATGAATGAATTACTCATCAAATGTTTACTCTACGCTGATGATCAAGTAATACTTGCGTCATCCGCTAACGAGCTTCAGGAGATGCTAAATATTATGAATGAAGCTTTGAAAGGGAAAGGAATGAAAGTGAATGTAAACAAAACGAAAGTTATGCTTTTTGAACGAGATGAATCTATGATGAATGGCAATATTTTGATAGATGGGGAACAAGTGGAAGAGGTGAAAGAATTTGTATACTTGGGATCTAAATTTACAAAAGATGGAACATGTGAAAGTGATATCGAAAGGAGAGTGAATGCAGGGAATATGGTAAATGGTGCTCTGCATGCTTTTATGAATAGCCAGATGGTGTCTCAAAGGGCTAGACTGGCAGTGCATGCTGGAGTGTTGGTGCCAACACTTATGTATGGTAGTGAAAGTTGGGTATGGCAGAAGAATCACAAAAGTAAAATAAATGCGGTAGAGATGAGAGCGTTGAGAAGCATGAGTGGATTAAAACTGAGTGACAGAGTGAGAAATAGTGTGATAAGAGAACGTTGTGGTATAAAAGAAGACGTAGTGACTAAAATTGAGAAAGGTATGCTTAGATGGTTTGGGCATGTAGAGAGAATGAATGAAAGGAGACTGACAAAAAGGATTTATGAGTCAAGAGTGAATGCGAAAGTTGGAAGGGGAAGACCAAGGCGAACGTTCCTGGACCAAATCCAGGACATTTTAAATAACGGCCAGGTCAAGAGTACTCTAAACCGACGAACTTGTATGAAAGATTTAATGAGATTGAAAGAAGCGAAGGAGATATGCAAGGATCGTGGCAAGTGGAAGGATGTTGTCTCTGCCTACCCCTATGGGAATGAGGCGTGATGCTATGTATGTATATTACAAAAGAATGTGCTATTTTATACAAAACAATATTATTCTTTATCCGATTAAATACTACATTCGCAGTATATGTTAGAAGATATCAGAGATTATCAGCCGCTTTGCTTTGAGTTCGATTCCCGGGAAGGCCAATTTAGGAAACTAAAAGTAAAAATAAGTAAGTAGCAGCCCATTGACGTCCCACTGCTGGCCGCAGGCCTCCTCGCTCAGGGTTTTTGGAGCATAGACCCACCACGCTGCTTCACTGCGGATTGGCAGGCATTGTACACAAGTACACTCCCATAGACCGATGTGAGTGGAATCCGACATGACCGGAGAGATCAGACGAAGGATCGACGACTTAACGTGCTCTCCGAAGCACGGGAGTAAATAACACCGCCAACTTCCTAACTACAGGCAATTATTGAGAAAATCTTAATAGAAAACTCAATATCGATCGAATTGGCCCGACCCGGGACCTCATGTCTGTAGTCAAACTTGCTAACCACTAGACCAATGAGGCAGTTTTAGGAAATTGCGTTATGTAATTTGTACTTTGTTGCTACAGCTTGTTCGCGTTAAAAATGCAGTGAGTCAATGTTACCCCGACCCCTAACTAATCAAATTACAAGTTAAAGTTAACAGTGACGAGTGGGCATGGCGGGGCAACATTGACTCACTGCATTCTTAACGCGAGCAAACTGTAGTAAATTGTCTCTTGCAAAGTTACCGCGTTACCATCTTAAACTGTATCAACCCTTGCCATGAGCTGTAATCACAGGTTTACGATCTGGTCAGTGATAACAAAAGAAAAGGAATTGTATAAAAACCACGCCAAAGGATTTTCATAATTATATTTATTGTGTATGAAAATATATCCTACTTACTTAAAATTAAGTAATCAGTTAATGACTATTATACTTAATTTCGATTGTTAAAGGAAGATATTCAATTTATCTAGAAATGATCGACTTTCAATGAGGACTGTGAATACAATAAATAATTTCAAACATTTGTGCAAGTTAACCCAACCGGCCCGAAGCGGGGGATTTGAATTCCCCCAAGTATGAGTTTATATTAATAACTTGAATATTAGAAGAGCTACTCTCTTCATATTTTTTACTATCTTATAAGCATTATAAAAGAAACTTTTCCAGTTATTTATATAATTATTATCGAAAGTACAAATTGTTTAAAAACATTATTTCTGATAAGAAAAAGTCAAATAGTTTTACTCTAGCTAGTGGTTATTTATCTCACTCTAACAAAACGGAACACCGTAAGGAAAGAGCGAGACAAATATACACCACTCTTTTCTTTTTAACAGATTGGTATGGCAGCATATGACGCTCTATCCTCTCATAGAAGCGTAACGGTATGTATGGTCACAAGATATTCTTATGAATCTATTTCAGGTTTCCATACAAATGTAGTGGGGGTTTTTTGGTACCCCAGCACGGCTCATAAGTAATTTTTTGAGACTAATTATTTTTTCATCCGTTTGTATGAGTGACATTTTATTTCGCTCATTTATTCAAATACAGTAGCGTCATAAGGAAGGAAAGAGCAAAACAATCATACAACACTTTACGTTTTCACCAATTGGTATGGCCGTATAAGCACCTCATGGAACTGTAACAGTATATACTTGATTACCATACAAATGTACTGGGATCTGCACAAACTTCGAGTCAGATAGGTTATATTGAAACAAATAATGACATCGTGGTTGTCTGTGATAATAAATAAGCACTAACACATCTATGCAGTCTATGCAGAACAAAAAAAAAATACAATATACTTGTCCAAAATAATATTAAGCATGTATTTAAGTCTTTTATTGCTTTAAGAATTTTTTATTTATTTAAATAACACTATAACAAAATAATGCTACTGCAATTGTTATATCTATATAAGTTAAAGAAAAACCAATTATTTAATTTGTAATAGGAATGGAAATATTTCGAGAAGCATGAACTATTATATAAACTTAATAATTTGTTCATTGTGCAATGACAATGTTCTATTAAAGCTTGCGAGATTTTNTCACAAGATATTCCTATGACTCTATTTCAGGTTTCCATACAAATGTAGTGGGGGTTTTTTGGTACCCCAGCTCGGATCATAAGTAATTTTTTTAGACTAATTATTTTTTTCATCCTCATTTGTATGAGTGACATGTTATTTCGCTCATTTATTCAAATACAGTAGCGTCATAAGGAAAGAGCAAGAAAATCATACAACACTTTACGTTTTCACCTATTGATATGGCCGTATAAGTCACCTCATGGAACTTTAACAGTATACACTTAATTACCATACAAATGTACTGGGGTCTGCACAAACTTCGAGTCAGATAGGTTATATTGAAACAAATAATGGCATTGTGGTTGTCTGTGATAATAAATAAGCACTAACACATCTATGCAGTCTATGCAGAACAAAAAAAAATACAATATACTTGTCCAAAATAATATTAAGCATGTATTTAAGTCTTTTATTGCTTTAAGAATTTTTTATTTATTTAAATAACACTATAACAAAATAATGCTACTGCAATTGTTATATCTATATAAGTTAAAGAAAAACCAATTATGTAATTTGTAATAGGAATGGAAATATTTCGAGAAGCATGAACTATTATATAAACTTAATAATTTGTTCATTGTGCAATGACAATGTTCTATTAAAGCTTGCGAGATTTTTAATTATTAAATGCCTAGACCGAATACAGAGACAATACAGTACATAGTTTTGTTCTCCCAACGTACTGTACAGGAGCCGTCAGTACTATTGTCCCAATAACATGAAGACGCTGTATGTAGGCCTGCTCCATTCTTCTGCATTATTGTGCATGTCACTGAAATTCAATTTAGAATATATTACACAGATTAATGCAAACCTTGACTACAATTACAATTCTGACAGTTTAGATCACTGTCCCTGATACTGCACTAAAGGCTTACCTTACCTTAGTGCAGTGACAAGTTTTATTTAATCAGCAGCCCAATTATGTCCCACTGGTCGACACAGGCCTCCTCATTCATTTTACGAGCATAGACCCACCGCACTGCTTCTCTGAGGGTAGGCAGGCGGCATAGTACACAAGTGCACTCTCAATTCCTTTACTGTCATAGTCCTATGTGAGCGCAAAACGACAATAGCAAAAAAAGATCATGAGTAGTAATTACTGCTTAACATGGTCTTTGAGGCAGCGGGGCATTTCCTAACCTCAGACAATTCGCCAGAAAATCTTAATAGAAAACTAAATATCAATTTTTTAACTAAACATCGATTTTTGACCTGACCCAGTGCTTCTTGTCTGCAACTGAACATGCTGATACATCACTTAGAATGTTTCAAAGGATTTAGTGGACATAAGTGAAATCTTAATATAATTCTTTATAAGTTCAATCTCAGACATTAACATAAGTGTTTATGTTATAACAAATTAATAATAACAGCAAATGTATTGAGCAATAGAAACAGAACAATTAGCTGTGTGGTCTTATTAAGAAGATCGTAGTTAGTATAGGCACATTCATAATATTGGAAACTTTGTATTATTTTCCCGATTTTCTGGATTAATTACCAGCTGTTAACATTTCAACAGATTTATAAAGAAATTAGAGTAAATATTAACATAATTAACAGTGTCAACAGTAAAGTTTTGTAAATGGTCTATTATTTAACGTGTAACTGTATTACCGGTGATTCACTTTCGAATTTTTCAACTTACCTATATACTTGTAGGGTTTTTGCAATTTCGTAAGTTGACTTAAACAAGATTCAACAACAGCCGAAGTCCATTGATTTACTTTATTGTGTTGATAAGCGGTACCGCCGATGGAATTCTCAATAGCCTCTTTAATGATTTTACTCACATCGTCTACAATGAATTGATTCTGAAACACGACATGTCAGGTAAATATTAATCGATATCTTTCTACCCTTATAAACTTACCTTACATATAATTGCTTACTTCTTCGATTAAATCGTTACATTCCTTCACCTCCATTTTCTTGAAAATAAACTAACTTATAAGTTATAGAGAAATTTTAGAAAATATAAAAACAACAAAATTTGACGCTATTGCAGGTTCTCAAATTCACATTCACTAACAGTCAACAGATAAAAAAGCATAACCACAGATTTCATATATAAAATTAACTTCTTGTCAACTCCATGTTTCATAGCCCAAGATTCTAGCTTTTTACTTCGGAGTCACGTCGCGTTAGTTGTGGTTAACGCACGTGTTGTGAAATCTTTTGATAGTTGTTTACAATATCAAGTATTGAGTGCATAGTGTAAACGTGATAAATCTTTATCTGTTGGTGGCGGTAAGCGTATTTGTTTTGTGTTTGTCCTTTACTTAAATGTATAAGCATGAACGCTGATATCCCTCCTAAACCTCCCGACCCAGGGGAACACATGGAAATTCCCGAGGATAATCCTAGCGGTGAATCGATTCCTCAACCACAAACTTCTTCTAGAAAACGAACTTTGTATAACGAAAAGCGGGAAGATGTGTCGAGTAAAAAGAAGTACGGCCCGGACGCAGATTCTGCATTTCCTTCTGTTCAAAGTGTATACGTTCACCCATCGTTAAGTGAAGCCCCCAAAAAATATTTGGATACTGATAAAGGTCCATATATAGTCCATGTGTCTCGCGAAGTCTCAGACCCGTCTGCTGGTACCACAATAAGGGCTATTAAATTCGGGCAGTTTCTCCATAAAAATAAAATTGAATACATTTTAAATGATGGAGTTAAAAGTATAGGTAGGAATAAGGTGTCTGTCGAATTCTCTTCGTACAATGCTGCAAATAACTTTTTAACTAACTCTGCCCTAGAGAATGCTGAATATAAGGCATATATACCAACATTCAATATCACCAGAATGGGTCTAGTCAGAGGGGTTCCGATAGATTGGCATCTAGAGGAATTTGTAAAGTCTGTTGATATTCCTGTTGGATGTGGTGAAATTTTAAAAGTAAGAAGACTCAATAGGAAACAGGTAAATGATGGTGTTACTACT
>JACTOM010000917.1:2565719-2616762 GCA_015832385.1 Elymnias hypermnestra
TTTTTGTAGATGGTACTTCAGCTATTAACAAATGTACTCACTATTGTGATAAAATCTGCCTAAAGATCATCCTCAAAATTAGTTATGAAACTGATGCGTGCTTTGGTCACACTACGTGATATTGGCGAAGTAAAATGTACCCCATTGGTACAACTGAAAGCCATTAAATAAAAGAAGAAGAAGAAGAAGAAGCTTTTTACTTCAATCGTTTATTCGTTGCCAACACGAAAGGATAAGCAAAAAAAATGTGAAGGCGTTTTCAAGATTATACTAATGCAAATGTTAAATCATAAAATTCTTACGTGATTTATTTATCTTGTTATCAATGTGTATTCACAAACCATATTAAGATATATGTACACTTTTAAAATTAGGATGTCTACGAACTTAATGTCTAACGAGTTCTGTGTGTTTTATTCAATAATAACCTTGCTAGTGTAATGATGTGACCATTTTCTTTACAAGTAGAGGTCTTAGGTTCAATCCAAAACAGAGCGAATTAAAAAAAATTATTTCTTCATCTCAAGATCCGCATGTATAGTCGTTTGTGGTCATGGCTACCGACACAGATACTAGCAAGCTTAATTAATGAATACTATAAAAACCATTACCTCTTTCTAAGTCAGCACACTACCATCTGAGACTGTATCGTGATTTATTATTTAGTAGAACCTTGAAAAAGTGTAAAAAAAAAGATTATTATATATTAATTGATAAAGTAGTTTGTAATTGGCTTTAAAGAGCAATACGTTGGACTACACATATAATTTACATGCAAATGAAATACCATAGATATTGACTATATATCTATTTTAAATACGCAGTTCAGTTGTTCCAGGCCCGTACAATAAGAAAAAATAATTGTCTGTGTTTATTGTGCATAGTGCACAGAGTGCATTATTTTATTTGTAATATTGTGATTTTGGAATTCGGGTTGACATTTGTCATGTATTTCAACTTGACTATGGATATTTTCTTAGTAAAATAATATTAATGGCTTCATCGATGCAAAATAATAGAGTATCGCCTCCAGGATATTGTGTATGTTGCAGAACTTGCAACATGTGGTGCTGGAGAGCTTTCAAATGGCTGCCAGTAATTTTAATAGTAGCTATAGTGACATGGTCGTACTATGCTTACGTTATCCAGTTGTGCATTTGTAAGTAACCGAAACATCAAAAACAAAATATTTTTTATATAAGTAACCTTAAAAATCTATTTTCAGTCTTCTCATCAGTCCGTTAATAATGTATATACCACTGGTTCAGAAATTTAATTCTTCCTAGAAGATACCAGTTAGAAACAATTGTTAGGCTTTTAACAAATCTTTAATGACATTTTACATATGAAATGATTAAACCTATATATGGAACTGGATTTAAATCTTATCATTTCTGTCATATAATTACTCTTCTGTGCGCGTAATCTTCAATTATACGATTTACTTGTAGGAGTTACTTTTACATATTGCTTGAGCTTGTTAAAAGTTTAAAATTGTTGAACCTTATTGTACATATGTTGTGCTCAAATGACTCATGAAAGCATTATAGGCGCAATGCCAGTGAAGTGCTTTTAAAGGTGCTACACTTGATTCCTTGTAGGGCAAATTTTTGAATAAGAAATTTTTCTTATTTTTTTTTTATAAAGACTGAAGGGAGGCTTCACATGTGGCTACTTACGCTACCAGCAAAAAGGAACCTAGAATTTTTTTTTCCAATGTAATATTGTGTAGAAACCATAAAAGCTAAATCAAAGCTCTTAAAAGCTTAGCATGCTTTCATCTTCTATGTATTCTATCTCACGATGTGGCCCACTAGGCAGTGGAGGCATGACTTATGGATCTTTTGTATGCAACCTATCATCCATTATAACTAAGTTCATATTCAAGTTTAGTATATGGAGATAAATAAAGTTATCTATTTTTCAGTTACTGTTGAAAGTACAGTTCAGCAATGTGTATATCTTGTGCTTTATCATATATTGCTGATAATGTTTGCGTGGTCATATTGGCGAACTATTTTTGCAGATATCAAACCAATACCAGACAAGGTGAGTTTTTTCTGTTACAATTTTTTAGAATTTTGAGGATTTTATTAAATGATAGCCAGCATGTTTTGTTGTTAGGTTTAATTTTATTTTTGTCAAATTATCCAACAACTTTTTTCATTTATATACACTTTATGTATTGCCATAGCTGTTAGGGGCGGTCTTACTTATTTAGGATCTGAAAAAAAATGTTTATAATCAGGCTTGTGATATTAAGGATACACTGTACTAACAAGAGTACTTTAAGTATAACAACAATATTACCTCTGACCAGTGAAACAAAAACAATCTTGAAGGTAGGACTAATAAATATTAAACTTTCCAAATGAATATAGACAGATGATATCCAAATTGGATGAAGTGGAGGCAGGTCTCGGGAACAATTTGCGATGCCAGAATGCCCCTTAAACTAAAGGGGAAAATTTATAAGACAATCGTAAGACCTGTCATCCTGTACGGATCAGAGTGCTGGGCCACCAAAGGGGAGTATGAAAGGAAATTGCATGCAGCGGAGATGCGAATGTTGAGATGGATGTGTGGAGTGACAAAATTGGATAAGATTAAGAATGAGTATATTAGAGGAAGTGTGAAAGTAGCACCAGTGACCGAGAAGTTAAGGAGTGGAAGGTTAGCCTGGTATGGACATGTAATGAGAAGGGAGGATAGCCATGTATGTAAGAGGGTTCTAAATATGATGGTAAGCGGCAGGGCCGGGAGAGGGCGACCAAAAAAAGTGTGGATGAATTGTGTGAAAGAGGATATGTGTATTAAGGGTGTGAATGTAGAAATGACAGCGGATAGAGTGAAGTGGCGAAAGGAAACATGCTGTGCCGACCCCACCTAGTGGGATAAGGGCAAGAAAACAACAACATATCCAAAAATGACCAGTGATATCCTAAAAATATAACTGGATCCTATTCAGAAAGTCAGATCTAAATGTATTGAAAAACATTAAATTTGAGATAATATATATTAAAATTATTATGTTTTATCAGTTTGTTGTGGGTTATTTCAGAACAGGGTGCACAGGAACCTTTGTAAATTTAACTTTTATGTCATGCTTTAATATCATCATCAGTCATAAGTTGAAAATATTATTAATATGAAAATAATTAATTTGATGCTTCAAACAAGCTGTGAAAGCATACTTGAATAGAGAACTTTTATCATGGCAATATGAAGAGTTTGTTTTTCAGCCCCTGTATTTCGGGACAAAAGTGCCTTGTTCTCTCAGTTAGATCTCACTGGTGCTGTTTGCCTACTTTCCTCCAACGAATCTAGCAACATCTTGTTTATAAAAGTGTCAAAAGCAGCTTTAAACACAAGAGGATTGTTAAATTTCTAGTTATTGATTGAAAATTCATCTCGAAGAGGTGGAATTTTTCATCCTAGTGTAAAATAACATTGCATATTCACCATGGGAGAGAAATAAGGCATCGTAACCCTCAATTTACAAAAAGGTGTGTGTGAGACTGCCCAGTTTTGCTCCCTAAGTGCATAAACATATAATATTTGATTTGAGTCTTTCCAAAGTAATTTAGTTTCAGTACAAAATATTTAATTGTGCCACTATTTTAGAATAAAATCAATTAGAGATAAAGTAAACAACATTCGCTTTGTTAAATTACTTTTACTTTATTTCTTTACTTAAAATAACGTCATTTGTGACTCATTTTTAACAATGTCCCTGAGCCTGATCATTCAAGTGAAATATGTCTAATCGTTTACATTTGAAATTGTACAGATAAAGGTTCTGAGAATTGGTCATTTGAGAAATTTTTACTATAAACTACCTTTAGAAAATAGTTTTAACTCAATAAATATATAATAACTAGAAATAAAATAACTTAGGAGCATATTGTTCTGTGTAATTTTATAATCATTAATAAGCTTTGAACCTCATACTGCAAATAAACTTAGTGATGGGCTAGAATTATCATATGTGAAGACTGAAAAACTTTTGTTGGTCATAAAATAAATGCTTTTACATTATTGTGAAAAAAATACATACACATAATACCTACAACATGCCTACACACACACACACACAATAATAGTCTTTTTCATACTACAAACACACATGCACAAGTTTGCATGGTTACTAATTTTCTAACATACTATTACTAATTTTCTAATAATTAAATGATTAATTTGCAAATTAAAAAATCGATATTAAATTGAATCAGTCAATAAACCTTATAATTAGTCTGTGAAGAGTGAGTGCTCCTTATACAGGTTTTTTTTAACTTACAAGGAGTTCACTGCATTGATTATGAAATGAAATGTAATTATGGGGAAAATTGCAGGTTGTTACCAATTGACTTACACATAAAATCTTTTGTGCCTTATTGCCAGTAGAAAGTATGATAAGATTGATATTAGAAAGTACTAAACTATTCGCTACTATAAGGTTTGACCTCATTATAACTTCGAGACTATAATCTAAAGATTATCAATAGCTTTGTTGTCATAATTCAATATGAATTAACAAATCTCTTTGGAAGAAGAGTTTGTGTCACTTATCAGAAATATTGTAGAGCTTAATAAAAATATGATGCTGGTGATATATTGATGTGAGCCATTGACCGTTGCTACATTGCCCTTGGTTGCTCTGCCAAAAACCTTTCGCTTTACTCCCACTCCGACTGTAATTAGACGAAGACTAATAATAAAAATAATAACAACCTTAAATCTAGATTACAAAATATGTTTTATAAGTGACACCAGTTATCTTGCGTTTTCGCATAGGCCTCGCCCAAAATAGACCAGTTTTTTCGGTCACCGGCTTTCCTCTTCCATGTGACTCCGGCTGCGAGCTTTATTTCTTCCCATCTATAGACGGGTCTTTCTCTCCTCCTCTTACCTTCCCTTGGGTACCATTCTGTGATATCACTAGCCCAATTGTCATTGCTATTTCTCCCTTCATGCCCTGCCCATTTCCACTTCTGTTTCGGTATAAAATAACTGACATCTGTGGATTTCGTCTTTCTAATGTAGTCCAGTGACAATTTGGCTGTTTTTTTGACGTTTAATATGCTTCTTTATGTATTATGTTGACAAGTTTCCATTTTTCCATGGAAGAATGCATGAATTGAAAATACTACTTTTTACATTCTGCGCAATCTGTGAATTTTTCATTACAAATTATTTGTCCAAGTTGTATTCGTTACTAAATTGGATGAAATTATTATTGACGTGAATAGGGTGTTTAGTAGAATTTGTCATTAATTTGGTTTTTGAAGCGTTCATGATTAAACCAACCTTATAACTTTCTTCCAAAAATTGTTTTAGCATACTTTGCAAGTTTTCTGTCTTTCTAGAATAAGGTCGTCGGCAAAGATTAGGTGATTACGTAGCTTTCCATTTACTTTGATTCCATATTCCGTCCAATATAAGTTTTTAAATATTTGTTCGAGAGTTGAAGAGAATAGTTTGGGTGATAAAGGGTCACCTTGATGTACTCCTTTTAGATTTCAAATTTGTCCCCTTTACTTTCTGTTCTTACATTTGCTTCATATGTTTATATATATTCTTTATTATTCGTATGTACTTTTTTATTAATTCTATGACTAACCAATGCTTTCCAATTTTTTCCTGTTTCAGGAAATCAAATGCCTTGTTATAATCTATAAAAGCAAGATAGTAAGGCGGATTATACTCGTTACAATGTTCTATAACCTGCTTTATAGTATGTATATGGTGAATTGTAGAATGACCTCGACTTCGAAAACCAGCTTGCTCTTTTGGTTGATTCTCATCCAAAACTAGTCATTCGTTCCAGTATTAGTTTTAAATTTTTTTTATAGACATTTGACATTAAACTAGAAGGTCTATAATTATCTAAATTATTTCTATTCCCTTTTTTGTGAAGTAATATAATTGTAGATTTAGTCCATTGTATTGTAATTTCTTCTTTAATTATTAATTTAATGTTTCGTTAAACAAGTTGAGTAAATTATTCTGTAAAATAATTAAAGTGTCTTTTAAAAGTTCATTCGATATGCCATCTGCACCTGGTGCTTTTTCAGTTATCTGCGAGTGTATAGCTTTGAGTATTTCGTCTAAAATTATTGAAGACACATCGTTCTCGTCTTCTTTATCCTCGATATTTAGTGTTACTCTCGAACTTTTTTCATTGAATCTATAAGGTATTAAATATGCTAATTTTTCATTACAGATTTAATAGATACAAAACTTTAACGGTACAAAAAGAATTCGTAATCAAAAAAACGCGACGTTTCCGCCCATATTCCCGCGCAAATCCCTCAAATATTACAGTTGCGTTCAGAAATTATTGGTTTTCAATGTTAGATGTCAAAACAAATGAAAAAAATCAAAAGTATTCTTTTTATATGTCGTCATGAGTCACAAATACTGCGTTTAATTAAATGCAGTGACATTGCTGAGTAAAGTATAATCATTATATATACAGAAGCATTACATTATGTGTGGGTTTACAAAACACATTGTACTTATTAACATTATAAATTTAATCGAAACCTTGACCAAGTTTGAGGTCTTCGCGGGCATAATTTAAAATCAAAATATTCTTTGTTCAAGTAGGCTCGAAAAACTCTTTTGAATCGTCAGTAAACTGTCAATTGGTAACAAATATGCCACCGGTTAGGAAAGTTGATTCCACTGAGACGAAACCGGCAAGAAACTCAATAGTTACTTTTTGTATGTTACAATGTGTTTAGCTTTCATATGGATCTGGATTTAAGGCCAAACATCTTTATCGCTTAAATATCCTTCAAGATTATGATATGCCTTTTTTTGATTTTTTTTTTATTTAAGTCAAGAGTCAAAACATCTTTATTCAAGTAGGCCTATTACAGCACCTTTGAATTGTCAAATATATATTTTTCCCATATACTAATACGACTGATGATGGTATTAAAGAACTACTTTAAATCTAAAGTTACGAGGGTTCCTTCGTGTTCTATCCTGAGAAGAGCCTTCAACAAACTCAGTCGGTTATTTTTTTTTCATCATTACAATATCATATAAGTTTGTGATATTTAAATAAAAATTAGAGCAATTCGTTTACTCCCACGCTTTTCTATCTATCTAAGTAATCTTGCCAGTTGTAGTATGATAGAAACTTCGCTAGAACGTCTTGTGGGTGATTATTATAGAAACGTATACAGTTACCCTTAACTTTTTTGCACGCCTGATAGAATTATTTATTTACAAGTTGATAAATGGTTTCTGAACCTTTTTCACCCTAAATTATTGCGTTACGACTATTTTATTGCTGACAGGTTAGTGCTTGAATACGATCATACTTGATACAGTCTAAGATGGAAGCGAACTAATCTAGTAAGAGACAATTTACCTCTTCCCTTATTTTTTACGTCTCTATGCATTAGGCTATAACAACTCTACTACCAACTATTTGTTTATATGTAAATGTTTCTTTTACAGTACAAACTGCCAGAAGCAGAGTTGGAAAAGTTACTTAGTGCGGAAACAGAGGATGCACAAAGGACAATTTTAGAGAACTTCGCTAAAGATCTCCCTATTGTTACTAGGTATTATTAATTTTTCGTACAATATAACGAATTTTTCATAATCCCCTAGGACTGCCCTTAGAAGCTGATACAAAATATAAGTTAACGTTGCGAATACATTAAATAGATCTTTGAAACGCTTTTTAAAGTGAAACTTCTTTACGTGCATGAGGGTAAAATTTTTACTGATAAAACGCGTGATTAACGTCACGAAGAGGTGCAGCATGTTTATATTCGTTTGAAGGTTAGGTAGTTTTAATATTTACAAATAACATGCGGAATTTTATTTTACAATTCGTCATTTGAGATTTCAATTAATTACTAATTTTCGACAAATTTAATATTTAAATGACAATTAAATTCCTAAAATATGTTCCTTTTTCCCTTCCTCTAAGTCTCGGACATCTAAAGTTTTATATTTGTATAAATATAAACAAGACCTAAAAATTAGTATGCCAAAGAAGTTTCACTTCTGACTTGTGTAATTGTACGCACGCACTTTTAATTTTAATTGCAGTTTTTGGCCTCCATTTAACGATTTATATCAATTCATTACCTTGCATTATGCATTCATTTTATTCTACATTTTTTAAACCCTACATAGATAGTAATAAAGTCATTGATAACATTGAAAATCATGACTCAATGTCACATTCTGCCTGAGCTGATCGTGCGAACGATTGAGAGGCACGATCGGCCTAATCCCTTTCTTTATAACAACGACAATTATTCATTACGATTTTCCTATGATGTTATCTATCGTAAAATATCTATTATAAAGAAAATTTCCTAAGTCCCATCAGTTTCATTTTATCTAGGATGCATTGTATTGTGTAAGATTAAATTTTGAAGCAAATTGTTAGTATTGTTTATTCATATTGATATATTTTCTCAATCCTAGACTCAAACTAACAATAAGAAAGTACAGCCAGCGTTTCTTTAAGATGGAAAGCAAAAAAGAAATATTAGAAAACTTTGCTAATTCTATTCCCGTTTTGACGAGGTTTGTTTGTAGAATTGAGAAATAATCTATAGATTAGAATCACGTTAAAGTGTCATTTTCTTATTGATCATTCTTAAGTGTTGACATTAATTCGTCATTAGCTTTATACCATTAGCATCCAGCTTAATGAGTGGATTACATGTTAACTTACGAAAATGTAATAACTACACTATTTGTTGTATCTTAATTATGTAGAAATATATGTTCCCAGTACAATTACTATACACAAATTAAACTTAGAATTGAGATCTCGGGGACCAGATATCACAGCGTAGTATCAGTGTTATTAGTATACACATAAAAAACGGATTTTCAATGTGCCAATATGCGTGTGTGACTGTGGCTTACGGGTGCGTACGTACGTTTTCCCCGATTTCTGATGTCACCCGGACGTGGACTCCACCCACTTTCCCAGGGGCGCTCTTGATCAGTACATAATCCCCCTCCCCAAATGCCCTACATGATGATTAATGATTACGTCGCTCTTATTCGAGGCTCGGTCTCGCAAGAAACGCCCTTGAAACAGCGTTCACATGAGAGTGAGCCCTTTCCAGGGTTCGGACTTAAAAACTGGCGGCCTCCATAAGAGTGCGTCTTTCTCTCCGGTTACACTGTAAAAGCCAGTAGGGCTAACGGCTAAAGACATTCCGAACAAACATAATACGTGTTTTAGGTAGATTAATATATTCAATTACACAAATATTCCATTATCCGATAGCCTGTTCCACTATCACAGTATCTTGTGGCTTGTTGGGCTAGTATGGCCCTGTCCCGTGATAATCGATCCATCTCAATAGAATTATCGTCCCTTCTTTCTACTCGGATCGGCGATCGACAATCTCTCTCATCGTACCTTCCTTTTTTCTTTGTCCATGGAAAACACATCCAACACCAGGGATTCAACTTTTGCATTCATGCCTGGTGTTAGTTCCCCAATCAAACTCATCCGGGTTGCGTCCAACTGATGATTTATCCCGCCTCCTTAGGGGGTTAAAGGAATCTTCCACTGATTTATCCCTCTTTCATTCGCCTTTAGCGACACTATTGCCTCGCTGAAGAAGGCAATTTCTCCTTGGATTGCCGCACCTCTTTTTTTAACGCTGGGAAATCCTCGTAGATACCTAGGAGAATCACTAGACTAGAATATTCGACTACAGACATGAGGTCCAAGGTTCGGGCCAATTTAAAAATCGATATTGAGCAATATTTGCCATAAATTGGGAAGTTGGCAGTGTGCCCCATCCCCGTGCCTCGGAGAAAATGTTAAGCCATGCACCTGATATCTCTGGTCGTCACAATCGGACTATGAGTGTTAAGAAATAGAGAGTGCACTTGTGTACTATGCCTGCCAATCTGCAGTGAAGCAGCGTGGTAGCTCTAAAAACTTTCTCTTATATTATTGAGGAGGCCTGTGGCCAGCAGTGGGACGTTAATGGGTTGCTACTTTATTATTTTATTCGGGAGGGATTTTCATGTTCACGTTTATAGGCCCAGAAGGTGTGATTCTTGTGTCTTACTTTAAAAGTTTCGATGTTACACATTTGCCAAGCGTCCTTTGATGATAGATTTTTATTATTACGCCAGGGAGACTGTTAGATTAACCATGCCATGCCGGGTCACTGGTACTATATAGGAATGTTAAGATACATGGTGTTGTAGGACGATGTCGGGCTCGGTGCGCTACTGCAACCGCTGCGTGCTGGTGAAGCCGGACCGCGCGCACCACTGCAGCATCTGCTCGCGTTGCGTGCTGAAAATGGACCACCACTGCCCCTGGGTCAACAATTGCGTCTGCTTCCACAATTACAAATTCTTCATGCTTTTCCTCGGCTATGCACTCTTGTACTGTCTGTTCATCATGTCGACGTGTCTGCCTTACTTCATTAGATTCTGGAAGGTAGATCTTTGATTTTATTTTTTTTTATCTTTTTTGATTTTCAATCTATTGCATGACTTTTGCATGTTATAATAGATCTATTTTTTTTATTATCTAATGTTAAAGTGTACTTTTATATTATAAAGATATCTGTTTATAAAATCTGAAATAATAACATTTATTGGATGCTTATGTAACTTTGACACGCCCCGCAACAGTCAATTACTGTCAACATCTCTAATATCTTCCAAAATATATCCATTTTTTACAACGTATTATTTAAATGGTTACTGTGGGTTAACCTTTAGAGATAAATATATATTATCTAGGACACTATCATAGATCTTTTTAAGATGCACAATTCCGTAGTACATTAATTTGATCTATCTCGTAAGATTTAATCAGCGTTTGCGATTTAAGTGCACTACTGTTCGTTCGCGTAAAGTATGCAGTGAGTCATCATTGTGCGCAATCTTTTCAAATTACAAGGTCAAGTTCACAGTGAACAGTTGATGATCTTAACGCGAACGAACTGTAATGTGTGTTACGACATCACATTACAAATATTTAACTTTCTCAGTTTTTCTTTATTATATTATATATGTGTTATATATAAAAACCTTCCTCTTGAATCATCCTATAGTTTGAAAGATTTAAGGTAACAGACAGAGGAAGCGACTTCATTTTATACTATGTAACGAATGTCCTTACAGATATATCAGGCATACAAGCATGCCCACTGCGATCGTTTGTTTGATACCCGCACATATTCTAAACAATGCATGGACTTATTAAATGTAATCTAACCGTTTATTATTGCTTACATCACGTAGTTATTAGGTGCACTAGGTCACGTGACCTAGTCATTAATGTCGGTAGATTACATTAAGACAGTTCAAAGTATTTGTTTATGTAAACATTTCTCAACCTTTCTTAAATAATGTTAAATCGGGTTCTCAGTATCTCAGTACGATATTAGATATCCTAGGTTTTATAACTCACTCATAATTAGATGAGGTATTTGTTTAGATGCATTAGTTTGTCATAACTCATAAACAAAATCGATGTGTTAATATAAATAATTCTCAAACAGATTGCATTATACTTTGGTATTAGAAATCCTGAGTAGGCTTGGCTATGATTCATTGTGATATTTGTAATGTCCCCTGCTCGTGGTCTAGAAATTACCCTAACTATAAATGTAACTCTTATGCTTTTAGAATATATTAAAATAGGTTCAGTCATTAAGACGGTTTTCCTATATAACTACCAGACCAAGTTTATATCATATAGATTGATATTTTGTTCGATAAGTAGTTGACATATAGACATCACAAACAGACATTTTCATTAAAGTTTCACAACGAGACTGGGCCAGAAATTATTTTACTTGAAAGTCCAATCTTGAAGTTACCCAAACTAAAAAAACAGTTGGAAGAATAAAATGATATGCAATTTTGTAAATAACTGTCATATTGACATCCTAGACCGGTCTAGAAATGACTAAAAACTCATGTAAGAATACAATAACATGCATTTCAGTAAATAGATACTATATTAGCCTCATCCAGACCGGTCCAGAAATTACCTTATCTAAAAAACTTAAACATAAAACAAATAAAAAAATAAAATTCATATTGACATCATAAACAGACATTTTCATACAATGTCATAACGAGACTGGTCCAGAAATTGCCCTAATTAAAAATGTAACTAAAAAAGGAAGTAAGAATAAAAAAAAATAACATGCACTTTAGTAAATAGGTCATGTTAGCCTCATCAAGACCGGTGCAGAAATGACCTTAACTAAGAAACTTAAATATAAAACAGATGGAAGAACAGCCCATAAAATTTGTTATTGAGAGTGGTCCGGATTATCCTGATTAAAAATGTCACTAAAAATAGTTGTAATTATAAAATGAAATGCATTCAGTAGATAGATGTAATATTGACAACACAAACAGACATTTTAATTATCCTTGTCCAGACCAGTCTAGAAATTAACCTAGCTATAAAATGTAACTCGAAAACACTTGTAAGCATAAAATAACATGCACTTCAGTAAATAGCTATCATATCAGCCTCATAAAGACCTTAAAGAAATTGCTTTAAATAAAAAACAGATGGAAGAATAAAATTCATATTGATGTCATAAACAGACATTTTCATACAATGTCATAATGAGGCTGGTCCAGAAATTACCCTTATTAAAATGTAACTAAAAACAGATATAAGAATAAAATAACATGCACTTCATTAGATAGCTGTAATATTGACAACACAAACAGACATTTTAATTAAAGTCTTATCAGTATCCGCCCAGTAAGTACCCTAACTAAAAACCAGATGGAAGAATAAAATAATACAGTTTATTCCTGCCATTGAATTTAACGTTGAGAAGGGGATAAGGGGGTGGGAAGGGGACCCTTAAATTTAGCTTTATAATCGAAGTTAGCGTAGAAAGAGTTAGAAAACAAAATAAAATTATACATAGTTATCATATTATATTCACTTATTGCTATTTTTTATTATATTTTATTAAAATTGACACTGACTTTGTTCCACATTGTTTAAATGACAATCGCAGTGGGTGTGTTTTATATATAACTCCTTTGTAATATAATTATATAATATTTAAACAGTGTGGAAAATGTGGAATAGTTTGTTTTGTCTGTAAATATATAAAATACACTAGTCTGTTTTCGATTAAGCTTTAATAATAGCGAAGTGTCATCAGTAAACAAAACAATCTCATGATGTCCTTAATAGAGTATAGAAGGTCATTAACGTAAATGAGGAATAGAAAGGGTCCTATTATAAGACCCTGTGGGAGTCCCTTTTTTGTATAACCGGCAGAGGGATTTCCATTTCATAATAATTTGTCCTAACAGGAATTGCACCCAGGGTCTCTCCTAATTATCGAAGTTAGTTATATAAATCGTTTTAATCAAGTCTTTAATAGAGTATAGTAGATGTGATATATGAAACATGACCCTCTTTTATCCACTTGTTTTTGCGAATTTCATTCATGATAGAACAATATATCGACGCTGGAAAGTAAAGACGTAGTAACCCGCTCATCTATAATTGTTCAACAAAACAAAAAAATAAAAAAGAAACAATTGTTTGTTTAAAAAAGGCGATAAATATATGGAAGTTATAATTTTTTGGTTTTTGACTTGATACATTGTTATAAATCAATGGTTGCCTCACGCACAAGAAAGCACAATTCATTGCCACGGTCCGTCTGAGCCGAGCGTGCGAGCGAGCGCAGAACAAACGATAGAGAGGCGCGATCGGACTAATTCCATTGTTTATTTAACAATTTTTCATCAATGTTTTGCTTTCCAGCGTCGATATATAATTAAATATGTTTATTTATTAATAACATGTAAGAAGGGAAACTTCTTTGGCAAACTAATTTTAAGTCTTGTTTTCTTTATACAAATGTAAAACTTTAGATTTCCGAGACTTAAAAAGAATTTAATTTTTTTTAAAAGTATCGAAAATTAATACAAATAATTTATTGAAATCTCAAATTACATATTGTAAATAAATATGCCACATGTTTTTTTGTCAATATTAGAAATTATTAATTAAATTTTGTTTTTGAATTTAAAATTTAGATGAGAGAATTTATGAAATATTAAAAAACGATTGGAAAATTAAAATGCCACATTTTAATTGTAAATGTTAAAACTACTTAACCTTCAAAGGAATTAGCATAAAAAACGCTGCACTTCTTTTTTTTTATCCTCACGTGCCTATTGAAGTTTCACTTCAAAAAATACAGAAACATTTTTATTATAAATAAGTAAAATAACATTTTTTATCGCTTTGATACTTGATAGTGTAGGCTAACCTGTGTTAACTACCTTAATAGTGTAGGGTAAGTGTTTATTATGTATTTCAACGTCGCAGGGGGAGTTTGGTATATCGGGCAACGCCGGGCGATACCACATAGTGTTCGCGTTCTTCGTGGCACTTATGTTCGCGATATCCCTGGGCTCCCTCTTTGGGTACCACTGTTACCTTGTGGCACACAACAGAACTACTTTAGGTATGTTGGCTAATAGTTTTTTTTTTTCAAGTATACTATTCCCCTATTTTTTTAAAATCATTCAACGAATTCACTTCATTTATAATTTAAGTAAAAGTCTAATGTCGTAATAATTGTTATAATTGTGTTCTTTTTTTCTTGTGTTTGTTTTAATGAGACTGGCGTTATAATAAACCTTGTATATTTGAATATATACAACGTTAAAAGTTATTGCTCTTAATGCCGTATTTTTTGAGATGTGTCACTTTAGTGTTAAGGTGTTGCATTAATAAAAAATGCTCAATAGTCTAAGATCCCACTGCAAAATGGCTACGTTCATATTGTAGTGAATTCTTTTATAAAACATGATGTTGCGTACTGTTCTCTCTCTCTCTCTAGAGCGAGAGAGAGAGAGTAAACTTTTGTTATAACAGCTTCTAATACATTTGTAAAAATATTATATTTTTTAAGTATTGTAAAGTGACTGCAATCACCACTTTTGAACGATAGTACTAATTAATATGGTAAATATTTGTGTGCCTGTGAGTGCAAGAACGTCATAACTACGACATATTGCAAAAACAAAATATTACGCCTGTTTTTTATAATTAATAGTTTAGAAAATGGTTAAATAACTTTCGTTGAGGTAGTTCGAACTTATTTGTATATATATAATCTAAAGAATATTTTCTTTATTACATTTCCAAGCAAATTTGTTGATTTTAATGGTATAGGAAATGATAGTAGAAAAAATAAACATTTTCACATTTAGTGGGGTGCTCCATTTAATATATGAAGCTCGAAAGGGGGAGGGAGTTAAGAAAATTTCCTTAAGTATCTAATGTTAAGGAGAATGGATGTGGAGAGATGTTACCTAAATTCGTAATATAAATAATAGTTCAGAATTTCTAATTAATTATGGATAACTTTTTTATTGTATTTATGTAAATTGTCTATCCCTGTGATTAAACGTCGGATTCAACCCGATCAATTTAAAACCAATTCGAGGTCTTTAGATATCCCAGACCATTTGGACTCCTCAAATATTAGCACGATACGAAAATTGGTGTTTTCTAGATGTGGTTTTCCGCGTTTTTACCCCGTGGTCCGCGTTGGAAATATAGGGTAATCTGCATTTAGTGATTCTGTTCAGTTTTAAATCAACCGCGAGTAATTGAAGATGTTTAGGTGAGTAATTGAGTTTAGTGGCCTAAAATCTTTCGCATTATTGCCTTTCTCATAAAACCGTTGTGGGGTATATCATTAAAGCTTTGTCAAGATTTATAACGCACATACATAAAAACAATTTGTGTTATAAATATATGGATTACGATTAACTCGGTAGCTTACTAGTTATAATTTAAGTTTATTTTTCAGATATGCTGCTTACATACCGCCGGTTGGGCAGCCCCACCGGTCATATTATAAACAATATGATTAAAATCATGTTCAATGGTAATTGCAGTCACTTTCACACGAACGTAGAGTTGGTGTATTCGTAAATTCGTAAATTTACTTCAAAAACGTCACAAAACGAAATTTAGCTAACCTTTTCGGCCTTGCGAACTGTATTAGTGTAAAATTATTGCTTTCCGAGATTCTTAGTTTTATTTCCAACAGAATAGTTTTAGGAGGTTGTATTTTTTTTAATTTATCTAGATTGAAATTGTGAAAGGCTTCGGTCTACCACTAAAACACCACCAATTCTATTTGCTATATTTATCAATAATATAACTTACATACTTACTTCTTCCTATCATATGTATGCAGACGATATTCAAATATACAACCTTTCAACGCTTGAAAATCTTCATTCTGCGGTACATGCCACTAACAATGATCTACATAAGATATCTCAATGGAGTACATCATTCGGCTGTACTGTGAATCCTAATAAATCACAGGCTATCATCCTTGGTAGTCATAGTATGATTTCAAGGGTTGACTGGTCTCAATTACCTTGTGTTAAATATAACGGAGTCATAATACCGTACTGCTCACATGTCAGAAATCTTGGATTGCATTTGGATAATACCTTGTCATGGACGAATCAAATTAAAGAAATTAGTCGAAAAACATTTGCATCATTGAGCACTTTGCGCCGCCTGCGATCTTTTTTACCAATTCCTACCAAGATTATGTTAGCACAGTCTCTCCTTCTCTCGATTCTTGACTACGCTGACGCAAGTTTCACAGATTTAACTGAAGACCAGCTAAATAAACTTGAGCGAATTCAAAATCTCTCTATTCGGTTCATATTTAATCTACGTAAATATGATCACGTTTCAGAATTTCGCGCTAAGCTCAAGTGGCTTCCCATACGCTTTCGCCGGAAATTACACATACTTTCTCTTCTGTACTGTGTGTTATTTTATCCTAACGCACCTCCTTATCTCAAGGAAAAATTTCAATTTAAGACAGGTGAGAGAAGCTTACGAACCTCTCATCACCTCACATTAATGATAACTGCTCATAAAACGAAATTCTTTGCTAACTCTTTTTCGGTGGTAGCAGTTCAGCTGTGGAACGATCTTCCTCTCGTTGTGAGGGAAGCTCAATCGCTGGAGACATTTAAACGACTAGTAACGGATTATTATCTCTCACTTTGAACGACAAATAACATTCATTCTCCTATCTTTAAGTTTTAAATATATTTATGTAAGTATGCATGTATGTTTATATATATTATACTTATTTGTGTATGTGTATATGTATGTATGTTTGTATATATTATACTTATTTGTGTATGTGTATATGTATGTATGTCTATATATATTATTCTTATCTGTTGTATACCACCTACCATAATAGCACTTATATCATCTTTTCACCCAAAGGTTGCCTGGACGAAATCGCTGCTGAGCGATAAGGCCACCTATTATACCCCCACCAAGGCCACCTATTATTATTTGGTGTACAATAAAGAGTAATCTAATCTAATCTAAAACATGTCAAACAAAACCTTTGTTTTTCTGCTGAATGCTCTTCTATCTATCTTCTATTTTATAGAATATATATGTATATGTACTATAATACGGATAATAAAACCGAATAATTAACGGTTTACTTCGTTATCATGTTAAACTATATCATTGTAAAATGCTTGTTTCAATTAAAATCATAGAATGTTAATAAAACTTTAAAATCGATATAAATATAGTATGTATTCTCTCTACAGTATATGCATTTTTTAAATATATGTACAACCATTTCAACAACAACGTGGTGTGATTTATATAAGATTTTGTTAATGTTTTGTTTTGTGACGTTTTAGAAATAAATATACAACATTAGGGTTTTTAGAGTAGATACGGTGTTGCTAGTAGTGTGAAACGGTGATGTAGGTTCCTAATATTTTAGTAAACATCGTATATAAAAACTAGGGATTTTACAAGTACATGTAAAGTAGGTAGGGTTTTTTTTTTGTAGACGTGTACCCAGACAGTATTCCAGGTTATTTATTGTTTACTAGACCTTTTGATTATCTATAGACTAAGTCTCTGATTGGACTATAATACTATTGTATTTTTAAATTGTGTTAAAATGTAACAACCCTCTTTGGGTCTCGATGAATGTTAATTTTTTTTTTAATTTACTAATTTCAAGTATGTGTAATATATTATTGATGATCCAAATAAAGAAGAACGTGCAATTTCATCGACCCAGACGACAGACCCAATGTAGGTCGTTAAACTTTGGTAAATGTAACTATTAAAGGGCTTTTTTTTCTAATTTATCTCATCAGAAGCGTTCCGTGCTCCGATGTTCCGTGGTGGGGCGGACAAGAACGGATTCTCCATAGGTGCCTTTAATAACTTCAAAGAAGTGTTTGGTGTCAAACCAAACCTCTGGATAGTTCCAGTGTTCACCAGGTAACCTATTTCTATTACTTTGGGATTAAAAATTGGGTTTATTATTTAAAATGATGAAACTTGGGTTGTGACACAAAATTGTTTAAAATTATCAACTGCAAAATTCTATCTTTTATTAATTTTATTTGCTAATTAGTTTAGTATAAATATAAAAATTTGTAAAATTATCAATTACAAAAACTCATATATTTTATTACTTTTAACTAAACGGGCTAGCATAAAGACTTGTCTTCAATGATGGTCATTAGATAAAGTGATAAACAATTTTGATAAAAAATTTTGTAAAATTATCATAATCACAAATTTATGTAAATTCTTCCTAACATAATTAACATATGTTATACAAATCAGGGTTTAGAGTTAGGATATAATTAATTTCTAGACTGATCACGACAATTTGAAGATAAAACGACAAGTTTGATTCATATATTCATAAATATAAATACTTGGGTTGTGTTGAAATTTTTGAAGTGAAACTTCTTTAGGATAATTTTT
This sequence comes from Elymnias hypermnestra, assembly GCA_015832385.1. Taxonomy (NCBI): domain Eukaryota; kingdom Metazoa; phylum Arthropoda; class Insecta; order Lepidoptera; family Nymphalidae; genus Elymnias; species Elymnias hypermnestra. Next base: position 2,584,564 of record JACTOM010000917.1, read on the forward strand.
TTACGGATGAAACGTGTGATTATGTTAATTCGTTTGAAGGTTAGGTAGTTTTTATATTCACAAATAACATGTGGCTTTTTAATTGCCACTCGTCATTTAATATACTATTTTTCATTAAATATAAAATAATAATATTTCATTTCTCTTTTCTAAATTTTAAATTGAAAAACAAAATTTAATTAACAATTTCTAATATTGACAAAAAACACCTGGAATTTTTATTTACAAATCGTTATTTGAAGTTTCAATAAATTATTTGTATTAATTTTCGACACCTTTAATATTTTAATAACAATTAAATTCCAAACATATCTTCCCTTTTCCCTCTCTCTAAGTCTCGGAAATCTAAAGTTTCAAATTTGTATAAATACAAACAAGACTTAAAAATTCGTTTTCCAAAAAAGTTTCACTTCTATTTGTACTTACGCATTTTTTGTATAATTACCAACTACAAAAACCCTACATTTTATTACATTTAGAATATCCATTGGTAATCTTAATTTAAATCCAGGACATTTATTAAAATTTGGTCAGAGTGAGCACAAAATCTTAAAGCTAAATTAAACTCTATAGTTCCACTATTAGGTTGTTTCACAAAATTTTGTTAAATCATCAAAAAACGCAAAATTCTATAAATACTACAAAAACTTTGCTATTCTATGTTTTATGTTACTAAACAACTTGGTGTCTAAAGTTGTGACGGATGATTTTTTTTGCTAAATTAGAAAAAATAATTTGGGGTCTTTTGAACTTTGGGGAAGAAACGTTATATTACTTTATAGGAAGTATTATTTTTACTGTAATACAAGGAAAGTACTGGTTTTGAACCTTTTTCTCAAACATAGACAATAATAATGTGTAATTAAGGGAAAATGATTTGATTTTTGTCATTTTCTCTCATTTTTTTTAGCTTAATTGCTAATTTCGTAAAACGTATTAATGAAGTCAGTCATTTAGTATTTACTTGAAGTTGATTGAATTTAAACTCATTAGATTTTGATATAGTATTCGTGTTATCTCATTTAAACATACTTAACCGATTGTTCACCTTCGCCGACCATATCTATCTATCCTTATTATAAATGATATTTGGGAATGAGAAATACTCTACATTTTTCTTAGATATATCTGAAAAGATAAAGAGCATTTAATGAGAACATTAAGTATACATTACACTGCAAGTTTTTTTATTTATTTTTTGGAATCTTGTGAATTTTGTACAATTTTTTTAAACTCGAAGTTAATAATGAAATTAGTTAAGATCAGTCTTTTGGCTGTTTTGCCCAAGATATATACTAGTTTTTTAACTACAAAAATTGCACTTTAATTTTTTAATGAACAGGGCAGAACGTGTTTTAAATTGTTAGTTGTTTTTATAATACTAATAATATTTAATTTATAAGGCTCAATTACACACATTAAAAATACATACATTAGAAAAAATTTCATACAATTACATACATATGTCACAAAACTTTTGGTAAACAAACTTAAAAGAATGTCATTAATAATATGTCAATATATGTCTAAAAAGGTCCTTAAAAAACTAACTACTTGAATGAAATTTTTATTAGAAAGGGATTGTTAATGTTCTCTTCATAATGGGGATCATAGGGATCGGTTTACTACAGCGAATAGGGCAGGAATCCTGTTGATTTAGAAAAATATTAACTATTATAATTGGGACTAGAATTTCAGCAGTCAAATCGTTATATCAACGTTTTTGAATAGCTTAAACCTGTATTAGTATCTCTGTGTGATAGATGTATTTATTGGTGTTTCTTGTTGTTTTACGTGTCTTTATTTAATGTGAAGAATTATCTTTATATTTGTGTGTTTTTAGATATTTTCCAAAATTAATGCGGTAATGACGCATGTGAAATACATGCATGCACAATAAAAGAAGTGTGCGTGTCTTAATAGCGTCCATATTAACATGTGCATGTCGATGTGTATGAAAAAAGAAGTGAATGACATAAAACTAACTAGATTTTGTAGATTTAGATACCAAAAACTAAGATATTAAAACTTAATCGTTACTAACATCCGGCTTGTCTAAGCGATTCGATGAATTTGTGTACAGTGTCAAAAATGGTGTTTAAGGTTACAACTCACTACACAGGAACGATACGAGATAATAATGTTGTATTAAAATCTTCTTGCCTCCTCCAAATAAGATTATTATGTTTATTTCAAAATAAAATATCCTTACAAATAAAACTTGATAATAAAGCAGTTATTACAATAACTAAAATAACTGTTATTGTGTTACAGTTATCGACTGTGTAACAGTTACTTGTTATTTGATAAATTTGTGAATTTTATTTCCTCAGAAATTGTTATAATTTATTACAATTGAGTTGACAAACATTGAAAAAAAGTTTTCATATTTTAATTTGCCACCATGTGTGTAATTTACCGTAAAATTAATAATGTAAACCATTTTTTTTATTTTGACTACGTATAACCACGTTTTAATATAAATATATTACATGTTAAAATGTCCAAAAACTTCTGCATTCAAATATATACTCTATATTTTGTACATTAATCTGTACTTGATACTACCGTGCAAATTTTTTTTTAGATATTTAGCTACAGTATGAATACGGGGAAACTTGTTTTGGATTTTCAAACATACTCTACCCTCTATCAAGTAAATTTTCAGGAAAATTTTTGAATATCCATCATCTGGGTAAAAAATTTGCTTGTGGGTTAAAATACTTCTAATCAAATGGCATGTCATAGATAATAACAAGATTTTTACTCATATGTTTACGCACTTATAATAATAACAGTCAAACGGTTTAAATATTGTCAAACGTTTTCAAAAAACGTTTATATTTTTAACGTTAAACTTGCAAATCGAATGTTAACTAACACGATCCTATGTAGTGGGCGATGGCATTATATGAAAAACTATTAACGGAAACACTTTCCAGGCAAATATTTTTGCATTGTCATAGCTTTTAACTAACAGGGTTACTTTAACATTTAGGATAAAAATTAGCATATGGTGAACTTACGGAGTATTTTTCAGCCATTTTATCATTAGAATATTTCGCTGCTTTGGATAAATAATCACACAGTTCTAAGTTTTCAAAAACTTTAGTTAACGATACAGCAGAATAAATAATAGTCTAAATTTTCTTGTATTAAAAACTCATATTCAAAATTGCTAATATAACGTTGCGGCACCACAAAATGTTATTGTCATTGGTTGATTATAACTTTTTGTTTAATTTCCAAACAGCTCTCTTGCAAACTTTTTGAAGTAAAAACTTATTTCGCGATGTGCACGTGTATTGTTGGTGTTGAATAAGAATTAGCCATCACGCTTGCATATGTTACGCTGACGAGAGTAAAGTCAACCGTCACTATATTTTAATTCATTATGTTACATAACATTACTGACGATATATTATTGACCCATGATGTACACAATGATAACTAGTAAGGACAGGTTTCCTAATATATACACGAAATACGATCTGAATTCGGCGTACGTAGTCCATTCGCGACGTTGATGCTCACTAAGAACGAGTTACTCATATTCCCACCTTATCAAGAACTAAGCGGGTAGAACCTTAGGAAACGGCTAGTTACATATATTGTACATTTTATTACTTTATGAGTATAATAAAAGAAAATATTCTTTTTTCGTACTATTAATTAACCTCGCCTTTTGATTCTGTTGTTGCACTCTAAAAAAGTTAGTTTTGAATTGTGTCATTATTCTTCCAAAGCAGCGAATTATCATCTCACTATCAGTAGCGTAATTCTTGTTAACCGATTATTGTGTTATCTCATCGTAAATATTTACAATTTCACAGTCATTTATACTAATTTCTATATAATTATATATGTGTAATATATGTATGTTAAATAGCTTTATCTCGTCCAGGTCGATTTGAAAAGAGTGGCGCGGAATAACTATAAGCAAATTTTTAAATTTAAAATGAGACTTGAAATATAAAACAACCCCTTTTATTTCTATATATTAATATGGCCGGCTATAAATAATTTATTTCTAATCATTTGCATGGGTTATGTAGTACTATTAAAATTATATAATACATAAAATTTTATATTACTCATTAAGTACCCAAAAAAACCTAACAAAATCTCTAAAAAGCAGATAAGCCAAATCGTTATCCAAACGTTATCTGTAAGCTAATATCAACAAAAACGCGTTTTTTAAAAAACGTTATGAATGTTCCATTAATAAAACAGTTTATTTTTGTCTATAAGTCCGTTTGTTCTGTATTTTGTAAAGGTTTTGACGGAAATTTAAATTTGTAAGGCATAATGTAAGATATTTTCTAAGGAAAGTTCTAGGGACGTTCAGACGGCGAAATAATATTAAATTGTAACATATGGACGGGGAACTGAGTTTATTTTATGTTAAGCTATTCATACGAAAGATTTATGATGAAATTTGGTTTCAAGGTATATGAGCCACTTATTATCGTGAAATTAAACTAGGAAGACCTGAATAATAGGGTGAACTAATCATTTTTCCAAGGGACATTTAATATTTAGTTTCTGACATTTTGACCAAGTTAGAATAGAAAATTCTTTAAATTTTCTAAGTAACTTATCATGCGCTTGTATTATAGTCTTAGTTTAGCTACGTTAAGTACTGACACATAATCACGTATTACATTATGTTTTTAGATACACGAATAGTAATTTAATGTCGTTGATTGTTGACATTCGTGAAAGTTGTTCATATTTCTTTATACTAATAACTTATGTCGCAAATATATCGCTTCTAGCCCTAATCGTTTCGTACATAACTAGATTACTTACGATCTGTGTAATGTAAAGATTTAAATCGTAATTGTCCAGTAGATAGTCAGGTCATCTTTGCTATAGTCCTATTATAACAGAGGGTCAGCTCTCCGAATATAATTGCGACGTTATTATAACTGAAAACTTTTTAGGCGTGTTTTTAGTAGGTATTGAATATGACTGAAACGTCACACTCGACTATGTAACATTCATTTGCGAAAACTCTGCTCTGGTGAATTCCTGGAAAAAGTACTATAGACAACGCGTTACTGCTATAATTTCGTTCCTTATTTAATAGAATAATTAAAATTTAATATATTGTAAATGTATCATTTCGTATTCATCTCGCCTTGATAACGGTTTCCCTTTCCTCGTGTGCTATTAAACACCCACCATGTGTTTTCTAAATTGAACTATGAATTGGGAGCATTGGGTTGTTATTCCGCGCCACTCAATTGGTAAAATGGTGTTGTCAGCGCGGGGGACGGGTGCGAATACCCCGTACGCCGGGAGCACCAACTGCAGACCTTCACCGCGCCCCCGGAGCACGGCTACGACTCCATGGGCACCACACGCTCAAGGTCAGAGCAAGACGGCGATTCGCCCCAATCACCTACCACCCTACTGCCCATACTAGAACCCTCCTCCCGGCACATACCTTGAGCTGTATCGACCATCAAATATTTTTCAATATACACTCATATATTTTAATATATAGTTTGCCTTTAGGGGACACATAAATTCGAATATTTTGAAATATGCCATCATATAATGTTTGCCTTCTTTAAATTGTATATTTCGGTAACACTTATAATGTTGCAATAATAGGCTGAAATAAAACGCTATGCCTTCATGTAGAGTATTTTTATAGATACCGCATCAAAGATTTTAATATTAATAATCCGTGTAGGAGCGTAGAGGTACGCTATTTACGTACTGCGCCATGCAGTTTAATTGGAAATATATTTAACTGTCCAGATTACTTTCGCTCAAAAATACACATTATTTTATGTTTTTATAGGACATTCAATATATAGCAACATTAGAATATCTTCTAGCCGCGCAAGTTCGTATCATACCGACTGCGCCATATAATTTATTTATTTGAGTACATTTCATTCACATTTGCGCCAGATACAACGTTCGTCTTTATTCCACGTTAAAGTGTGGCAACGTTCGAATATTTTTAGTTTATACTGATCGATTTTATTACCAAGATATGCCTTCGTTAGGTTAAACTTTTGTATAATATTATCGAGTTGTGCCAAACTTTCGTTTTGTATAATATTTTTAGAATATAGTTATACAGAAAATTTGAAATGCTTTCCAATTACGTCTTAGTTAATGTGAAACATGTCCTTAATGACATTACTTTGTATTAGCTGTTAGCTTTCTTAAATCCTATTATTATACTCGACAATAAATAAAAGTGTTTGTTGGCGCCGATTCAGGTAGCAGGAGTTAAGGACTATGAAGCTTAATTTTTGGGCTTGGAAAATTAGTGTTTTTACTAATATTACGTTTACAATATGTTAATCAATGAGAGATAATATCGCTTAAAAACTTGTAAATCTCGGGAGCGTTTCTGCGTCTCACTTAAGGCAGTACGCTAGTAGGAATTTTAATTATATTTTGTTTTATAATGTACTTATAAATTTTATGGATAATGTCACCATATAACGAAAACAACTAATAAAATAAAACGCTTTATAGCGCTATAGTTTGGTTTATTCAAGGGTCAAACTAAATCTAACAGAAAACAACGTTATAGTAACGATTTAACGTTATCGTTGTGTTAACGATATTCAATTTAAACCGTTAAAAGATATTATATATAGGGTAAATGATAAAAAATAGTAATGACATTGAAATATTGATACCAACATTATAACGTTACAAAACTATCCAATTTATTGTTAAAATAATGACAACGATAACACTAATATAACTAACTATAGTCAACCGTTTAAAACGATCAGTTTACGAATGACGTTTATACAATGTTACCAGTTTTGAAAATTATGTATGTTGATGAAAAATAAAATTGACAGCCTCTCTGGCTTTATGGTGCAGGGAAAAGCTTTTTAGCAGAGGTTCAACTTCCAACTTGATTGAGTTTGCACTGGTGAAAGGGTACAGCCGGGGTTAGATAACACATTAAAAGCATAAGTGCAAGAGATAATTTACTTTTTACCCGTTTATCCCTTTCCATATTAAGACTATCATCTCTTACCATGAGGTGAGATCACAGTCACGCTCTAACCTATCAGCAATACAAAAGATGTATAATTAATGATACCTGAATCGATAGTGAATATATTCCAATTATATAGGTTATCTTTTTTCCTGACATATTGTTAAGTGTGAATGCAAACTTTTTAATTACATAGAAAATTTTTATAGTAATAGTGATTTGGCTCAATTTATTTATGTAAATTAAGAGTTTATCTAACAGCTCAAGGATGTGCAGAGGGGGTAGGTTGCAATTTTTTTTAACTTGATAAAGAGTTATATGATTATACGCAGATTGCTTGATAATGCATTTATTTTTGGAGCTATTATACAACACACAAGACTGATGATATATGAATGAATTCTATTTGTATTTTGTAAGTTTGTTTTGTGCACAATAAACTTGTTTTGTTGCTTTTATTTGGTTCTTTTATTTATTTATTTTTATTTAAGTTTTACCGTGTACACATAGGCGTCTCAGCACACCAAAGTTAGCAAGCTATTGAATATATATATTTGTTTTGGCGTCTGTGTGATGTATATCTATCAGTATTGCTCTTAGTTGGCTTGCTATGTTAACAGAATATAAATCTTTCCTTTAGAATTAATAATTTTATCGCCACAATATTTTGATATGGCAACACTTGAAGAAAGTTGTTTTTTTTATGACATAGAGAAAAGAATAAAACATTCTTTTCTCTATGTCATATTCATTTAAAAAAAATATAAATATTCGATTTTAACTTTAAAAAAAAAACCTTAAAATTATTACGATAAGAAGGAAATTCTATAAATATAAAAAAATTAAACCAAATACCTGGTAAAATATAATGAAAGCATGTCATTTAAATGAATAGGTAATAAAATACGTATTCATTTATTTAAGGAAAAGTAAGCCCCATTTATTTGCAATATTAATAGTGCTTCTGGCAGGTATTTGTGCAGCTTTTTATGCTTGAAGATTTGCTAGTGAATTGAAATTATTTTTTTTAGAAACTGCTTATTGAGAAAAGCGGCCGATTAAGAGCAAACGTTATTTGCACCACTAAATCACTACTTCTACCACTCTTTCTCATTCTCTCTCACTCTTCATTTTTTCTATCATCTTATCTTATGGTGCATCTCTATTAGAACTGAAATTTGAGCATTTCTGTTACAAAAAAATGTGTAAAATATTTCATTTGTTAGCGTGAAATTAATCTATATAGAACGATTTCTGACCGTGACATTGACAGATAATGTCATAGTCTGAAAAAGATATCGCACAGTGTAGATCTGCTATATGAATTCGCGCGAACACATGAGTTACACATTTTTGACAGGTATAAAGAAGCACCCTGAGATCTCTTTTTCCAAATTTCTTATTAATAATTTATTCATATTAACAATAAAATATAAAATCGAATGAGCTCTTTACTATTTTAGCGTGGAGATGGCACACGAGAGTGAGAGATGGAGACTTTGCCCCAGAAGGGGCCGGACCGTCCCGCAAATAGTATAAGGAAAAATTCATTACACAATTAATATTTCTAATCACAATATTTTTTACAATATTATATTTAAATAAAACCATAGAAACGATAACATGCTTTTCATTCATTGGCAGTCACGTCCGAGAACAAAATTTATCGTAACGTCATTCACTTCTTTTGTCGTGCTCGGTTAAGTTGTTTTAACATAAGATTCCTCCCCTTGCATGGTACTTAGTAACTGCGTTTATTATAGCTAAGAAATATTACATCATAGCGCTAAATAGTTTTCAGTTGTTAGAAATATATGCAGAACTATATCGGCAGATCACAGTGGAACGCATGGCAACGGAACTTATTTATTTAATACTTTATATTATTATTTTTGTGATACCGTGTGGAATCTCCAATTCACATGACACTGGCGAGATAATCTCTGTCCAACTGACATTCTTGCAAGCCATTTGACATAGGAAATAAAAATTCTTTATCTGTAGCTAACTCTGGATATGTCATTCGCTGTTGTGTTTTGGACTCTTAGAGTCGATTTAAAAAGTAGACATTCTGTGTTTTTAATATGGAAAAACTTCTTCCTAGTTTAGACTATATAATGAAATGTTCCTAATAATGGCAATATTCTAGTTCCAACTTAATATCATAAAGTCACCGAATCAACATTTATAAAATGATCCTGTTAATAATGTCTTCAACGTGCATTCAATTAGGGACTTTCCATTTATTTTTTCGTTGCCTTTTATAGAAGAGCAGTTTTACCTGTAAATTGCGAATTTAGTCATCAAATGAGTCACAATAAACTAAACCTTTCTGTGACATGTATGATTCAAGTTTAATGGTTAAGCAATCTTCACGGTAGGCCATGAACTCACGTGCTTTTAAACGAATGATTGTATTATGGCCATCGTAATTTTTTTTAAGGCTGACAACATTGGTTTTCTTATCCCATATTGTCAGTTTATACAAATCACTTCTTCTTTTTACCGATAATGTTAGATTTTAGTCAATAATGCGAGAAGATTATTAAAATTATATATTTTGTATTTTTATTCTCACGTTTTTCTAAATAATATTTTATTTATGGGAAATTAAATATTTGTTCCTTTGCGATGCGTTCCGCTGACACATGGGTAAGCTTAAATATATTTAGATAATCATTATTGATCAAAAACGTATCGATTGACATATAAGGGTAAGTCTAAACATATAGCGGTAAGTATCACAAGAGGCCGAGTTCGTAAAAGAATCATAGTCCTACATTCTTACTCAGATTATTATAGGATTCGGAACATAACAAGCAATTTAAAATAAGTTTACCAGCTCATGATGTGAGCATTTCAAAATTTTTTACATTATCCTTGAGAGAGCGTGATTATATAAATAGTTAGGCATAGTACATATTACGGGCGAAATATTATCTCTCTATCTATCATATGTCTTTTTGACATAACAACTTAACAATAAGATATCAACTATTTGTAGATGATCTAAATTCTGTTTTAAAATCTCGTAAACTGTACAACTTCTTTTGTGCCTTCTCCAATCGACGTGACACTGGCGAAGTGGCGTGCGTTCAACTGTCACACATGAAAGTTAAAAGAAGAAGAACACAACAGACCCAAGTTTTCATACAAAAGAATTCGGCAAATAATCACATAAGTTAGGAATTAAATATAGATTTTAAATAGGAAACTGTTTTTCGATAATAAAAAAGTAGATATACTACGCGGAGCCCGTTATGTTCACGTGCGGTAAACGTCCAACATTCGTGCGGTATGTATCTCGCCGATGCCGCACGTTTACCGCTTTATGTTTAGACACTAATATTTATTGTATAATAATATTTAATGTAGAGTAAGTATGAGCGTTTTTACACACGTAGTCGCGTAGAATATGCTACCATTAGTAAACAATAGAAAATATCAAAGGCACATGTCATTGTAGTTAAATTCAAGGTAAACATTTCACGGCAGTTTTTTTTAATATTTAGTAAGTATTACACAAATACGAATGGGTTAGGTTTACTCCACTCAGACGTTGTCGTTTTTATCTAATATTATTGCAATCTCATCCGACTATTTTGCGGACGCCTGCAATGACCAATGACGTACAGATTACCATCTCTACAAGATTGGTCATCGCTGATATGGTCAGGAAGATATCCAAACATTTTCAATCAATAAATCAATAAATATTGTATTCAATTCTGTTATATTATACATTAACAGAAGATTTACTAAGGTCTCAATTGAGTCCCAATTTTGAATCTATCTGAATATTACATTTGTTTAATTAAATATGTCAAACTTTATCATTTTCTCAAAATCTTTTCGTTGGATATTTTTGCTTGGATCATCCTTATCTGAATTAATATAACCACAATCTCAAACTTGAGAGCAAGAACGGCTTACGTACAATATTGGCGTAAGACAAATGGTTAGTGCAAAGTAAAACCTCTATGTTACACTAATTAATATTTGTAAAAGTTCCCTTGGATGTTATAGATATAATAACAGTATTTATCATCACCATTTGACATTCAAACAAAAATATGAATACGTTCATATAGCGAGGGTTTATCAAATGAAATCAAAATATCTTTATTCAAGTGGGCATATTACATCACTGTTGAATCGTCAAATAATATATTTTTTTCTTTTCCACGCTCTAATTCTAATGTACGTTTGATGATGGTACTCCAGAACAGCTTAAAATCTAAAGTTATGAGGGTTCCTTCGCGCCCTGATCCGAGAAGAGCCCACAACAAACTCAGTCGGGTATTTTGTTTTTTGTTACCATCACCATTACAATATCACATTAGTTTAATATATTTCAATTCAAATTAGAGCAGTTCGTTCACTCCCACGCGTTTCTATCGTCTTAGTACTTGCAACTTATAATACGATTTTTCTATCCACTTTGTCAAACGTCTTGTTTATTATAGAAACGTATACAATTAGTTACGTACCCTTATTTAGTTTATTGACGCCGAATAAAATATATACGCTCTAAAGTAACGTTGGCTATTTTATAATACTACTAGCTGATCAAGATAACATCGTACCGCCTTAGAATCAATTAATAATAAATCTGAATGCTGTAAAGCTGTAAAATGTTATAGTTGCGTTCAGAAACTGTTGGTTTTCAATGTCAAACGTCAAAAACAAATTTAATTTCATTTGATTTCTGAACTACGGGACGAACAATTGACGATCAAAACCAAAGAGAAAAAAAAGTCTACTTTACTTTTGATAATAACAAATTTAATTTGATTTCTGAGCGACTCTTAAATTGTATTGATTTCTGAACAACGGGACGAACGTCAAATGTTTGACAAGTAGGAATACTTTCTAAGGAAGAAAGCGAAATCTTTGTTTTTACTATATTCCAAGCATTTCTATTATATTTATTCACCTTTTAAACCTAGCCTGGACTTCCACAAATTATTCTAAAGCAAAATATATATAGCAAGAACGACCGTAAGTGAAAACCGTATTAAAACTATATGCAGTATTATACGAGTATATAATTTAATCCTATTTCTGGTAATTATGTCCATTTTAAATAGTAAATAAATTCTGTTATTTTTACGAAGAGGAGAGTAACGGTGTCGACGTAGGAGCATCGATTAAACTGAATTTTCTAGTCGTAGAAAAAAGATTTCTAAATAGCCAGAAAGCCTTCCGAGATCATCAAAAGGACTCTTGGAATTGCATGTGATGATGGTAAGAGACCTGATGGTATGTCGTTGATGCCTTGGAAAAAAGGAAGGTCGTTGGTATGGGATGCTACATGTGTTGATACGCTTGTACCATCTCACAGTGACGCTACCTCCAAATCAGCGGGAGTGGCGGCGTCATTAGCTGAGAACGCGAAGAGGCGCAAATATGAGAGCCTTGCTTTAGAATACATATTTGTGCCTTTTGGCGTGGAGACATTGGGACCGTGGGGTCCTGAGGCTAAAAGTTTTTTGAAAGAAATCTCATCTCACTTAGTTGATGTCACCCGTGACCCTAAGGCCGGGTGGTACTTCGGACAGCGTATAAGTATCGCTGTCCAAAGAGGTAACGCTGCCAGCCTTATGGGCACCCATCCATTTGCTTCTGATGGCGCATTTTAATTACTTTTATTTTTTCTGTATTCGATATAATGTTATCATGGTTAATATGAAGATTATAGACGAGTATATTGAAAGCCTTAATTATCTCAGAATTCATAAATTTTCTTAACAAATAGCATAAGGTAATTTTCTATCACAAATTATACAAGTATAAATTAGGGTTGTTTATTTTAACTTCTGTGAAGAATACTTGTTTTAAAATATATTAAAATAAATCAGCAATTTTTCAACATCGAGACCATTATACAGTTCAAATAAATTCCATTTAGTAAGAATTGGGATTCTTCCTTTTTTATTACGTATATATTAGGGTTGTGCGAATAATTCGAAATTACGAATTATTTGTTCCGAATCGAATGTTAATATTCAATTCGAAACTCAAATAGTTCGATTTTTTTTCCCAATTATTCGTAAATTATTAGTGAATTTTCGTATTTTCAATTCACGGTCTCTTATGTTCAAAATTTAAATATAAATTTGACGGTCTATATACATTCTATTCATACCATATAATATATTTACACGAATACAACAATTATTATAGATTTTTTTATTATTTTAAAGAGAGTGAAATAACAGAAATTATATTATAGTAAATAGTATTTAAAAAAATAGCTTTCAAAAATAATAAACACGATGCTGAATCGGGTGATAATGTTTATCAGACAAGTTCGTTTATCAGACACACAGATTTTTTCAAGCTGTTCGATTCGAACGATATTTGCACACCCCTAATATATATATACGTTATTATCACGAAAACAAAGTCGTACGCTTAATTAAAAAGTGACATAACTCATAAATAATAATTTTTAGTTTTTCTCATAAAATAGTTCACATTTGTAATTTATCATATCAAATAACATCAAAATTTTTCCGACAGACCAACAGTTATTATAGTTCTTTTACGTATTCTATGAAGACTCCATAAAAAACTGCTGAATTTGCATTTTTCACTGTTAAAGTTAGACGTGATTTGCTTTTTCGTTATGCGTGCGTGATTTAAGTGAAGCTTTTTGCATCAAATGCGTAGTTTGTAATATGTTTTTATTGAGGTAATGTAAAGAAAATACCCTGATTTGATATTAAAACTAGCTGCGGCGACGGCTTCATCTATCCACTGCCTCAGCAAGATGAAGACACTGAGTCATTGCTCAGCTCGGAGAGATGGGACCGCTGGGGGGAGCGCGCTCGACCCTTCGACGAACGGGAGAGCTCGTCCTTCGACGAACTATGAGTGTAAACGGCCACAATTTGATGCAGGCTTCAATAATACTCTAATATCCATTATTTTCTATATATTTTGTTCTGTATTAACATATTTTTTGCATATACACACATTTTATTTGTATCACCACGTTATAGTTTCAAAAATCAGGGCCAAAGTCTCTGCTATCTTATCACGAGCTCTTCAAAACTGTACGTTTTTATCTCTGTCCATCATATTGGAATGATGAATTGTTCGATTATCATTAGGTGTGTCATACACGTGTAGATTTTATTGGTAATAACAGTTGAATCACAATTATCGCCTTTTAGTACTCTTATTAGTATTCGCTTCACTTAATCTGTATTGGAGTGGTTAGCACTTTACCAGCAAGGACGTGGTGCCAAGCAAAATTTTAGTCGCTTACCAGCGCCTGAGATCACAATCAATTTGTTTTTTATTCAGACGTGATAAAAACTAACAAAAATTGCTACGGATGTATTACTTTTGAAATCATCCTTTTACATTCTTGAAAATGGTAGTCTCTCACTCTTAGGATTATAAATTCAATAGGATTGAACGAACGCAAGGGCAAATTTAGGAAATTGCATTTTATAACTTATCTCAGTCTGCACTGCTGGTAGGGTTCGGAATTGGATTGTTATAACTCTTGTGCTAATTAAATAAATTGTATTCTGGTATGATGCTGTGTAGAAACAGCTAGAGGTAAATTATCTCTTACCAGCTAAGGACTGTTTCATCTTAGACCGTATCAGCTTAGTATTAAAAAAAATCTAAAAACCCTCTACCCTTTGAGTGAAGAGTAGTGAGACGTTATTGAGCTGAAAAAACCTTATGAAGTGAAAACTTCTTTAGCTTCGTTGTCTTTTGAAAGTCGATGAAACGAAAAAGCGACATTATAAAGTGTTTGTTATGTTGGTGGTTCTATTTTTTCTCTGATTATTGCCTTCTCCACCGTTCTATTCCAAAGCATAGTGGAAGTTCACATTAAATCATTACTAAAACCTACAATTATCCTTTTGTTGTTTAATATCATTTTACATTCGTCTCATTTTCTTGAGAATTTCACAAAAATTTGCAGATTTTCGTGGTATCTACAGTTTGTGCGCGTCAATAACGCAGTGAGTCATCTTTGTTGCTTCGCCTTGTCCCGCCCCCTAACCAATCAAATCTTCAAATTACAAAGTCATGTTGTAAATTGAATATATTTGATTGGTTAGTAGGCGGGGCAAGGTGGGCCAACAGTAATGACTCACTGCATGCTTAACGCGAACAAACTGTACTTGAAAATTACAATCGATCAACCGAAAGTTTTTGTTTAAAACATTCAGCTCTTAATATTATGTACAATTAAAAGGTTTCGAATAACTCTTTTTACCAATAAGTGATTGATAAATAATATATTTATAGTATTTAACAGATATTTTTTTAATTTAAGTTATTTTATTGTACGATATTTTATTGTTTATCAATAAAACCTACTATATCTGTGTAAATTTATTACTAAATGAAATATTTTTGTCTTTTATATATCTGTAAATATTAATATCACATATAACCTTTTAAATGTTGATAGTGATTCTATGTTATGCATTTTTTATTAAATAAGATATCGATTTTTTAATTTTAAGCTTAAATTAATTATTATAAGCATTGTTTTTTCTACGATGGATGTACAGGTTAGGGTTGCTACCTTCCTTTTGCTTTAGTGAATAGAGTTTTGTTTTTTTTAAACAAATATAGTTTATTTACACATAATGACTTAACAAATTAATACATAAAACTTACAAAAAAATAGATCTTATTTATATTCAATTATTACGAGATATTTAAATTTACTCACAAAGTAAAATATAAATAGTTTATTTCACCAATTACAGTTTTTTAACATATAAAAGGTTAAAGCTTTTTTAAGAGTTGATATAGCCCTTGTGGCTAAGGATTTCGCTTTTTTTCCTTAACATAATACAAAGAATAAAGGAAATAACAATATTATGAACTTAATGGTAAACCCGTTAAATATACTTAACTTTTTTATTATATTTTAGGTATACATTTCCTTTTTGAAGTAAAACATCTGTAAGCTCTTGCAAGTAAAATTTTTACGGATGAAACGCGTAATTAGCATCACGAACACGTGCAGCGTTCTTTATGCCAATTCGTTTGAAGGTTAGGTAGTTTAAATATTCACAAATAACATGTGGCTTTTTAATGTGCCACTCATCATTTAATCATTTAATTAATAGTTTCTAATATTGATAAAAAAACACGTGGCATTTTTATTTACAATCCGTCATTTGAGATTTCAATAAATTATTTGTATTAATTTTCGACACTTACTATTTTTATGACAATTAAATTTCCTCCCTCTAATTCTCGGAAATATAAAGTTTTACATTTGTATAAACAAGACTTCAAAATTAGTTTGCCAAAGACCAGTTTCACTTTTGACATTGTACTTTGTACGCAGGCACTTTTAACTTTTTTTAATAAGCTTAGGCTGTCTTGACATAGGCCTCCTCTAGTTCCTTCCATTCCCTTCGGTCTCTTAGCAACCCTTTGGGGGATTGTCTTCCCACCTATATATTGGTCTGTCTGTGTCTTTTCCCTGTTCTTGGGTACCAGTTAGATACCTCGTTGATCCATTTCTCATTCCCTGTTCGCATCATGTGGCCCTACCATATCCATTTGAGTCTTGTCTTTATCCGGGCATCGGCGATTTTAGTTGCATTTCTAATTTCCGAATTACTCCATCTCCATATAATCCACACAACTTTCCATACCTCTCTGTAATTTACTCTTCATTATTTCTTTGACAGACCAATATCTCTGCCAAGTGTTAATCACTTTATTACACTTCTGTTCAAAACTCATAAGAGTTCAAAACTCTCAGTGCAAATGTATAACCTTATATTTCCACGGGATCGGAAACCAAGACGGTGATAGCTGAAGAACAACTAGTAAACTATTACAGGTAAGGTAAGTAGCAGCCCATTAACCTCCCACGGCTGGGCACAGGCCTCTTCACTCATAGGAGAGAGGGTTTTTAGAGCATAGACCCACCACGCTGCTCCACTACGGATTGGCAGGCATAGCACATAAGCGCACTCTCTATACCTTAACGTGCTCTCCGAGGCACGGGGGTGGATCAGACCGTCAGCTTCCCAACTGCGAGCAAATATTGAGAAAATCTTAATAGAAAACTCTTGAAAACTCAATATTGATTCTTTCACTGGCCCGACCCGGGATTCGAACCCTGGACCTCATGTTTGCCGTCAAACATGCTAACCACTAGACCAATGAGGCAGTTAGTAACCTATTACTTAACCAAAACACAGTACAATATAACACTGTATATACAGGTGGCAGCCCTAGTTTTAAGTTTTTTAATACTCTTAAAAAAAATTAAATAATAGTGTTATTTCACCTTAATTCTTCAAATATATAAGTAAAGAATCGTTTTATAATAATATTTACTTTAAAAAATAATAAATTTTCAATTCTTTTTCAACACATTGCTCAAAATAATCCTGATAGTTGGTAAAGTGCTAATAGATATTGTAATAAAAACCTACAAGTTTATAATTAAGGCATTAGTTTTTTAGTTATTGTAATAATTCAATAAAAATAAGAATGCCAGAGAATGATTTAAGAGATGCTTTTATCACAGATTTACTTTATGGTTCATTTACTAAAAAAATAAAAAGCGATCAGAATCACACCTGTTTCTATGGGAATGATGATGTTTTTCATTTTTTTGGTATTTTTTGGTAAAATTTTTATGTATATGAATTGTGTAAATATTAAAATGCGTCGCTAAATTTGTAATTTTATTATTATAATACTAAAACAGACACTTTAATTTACAAAAAAATCACGAAAAATAATCCAAACCACTTGCAGAGAGAAAATCTTTTACAGTATTAATATATCAGTTATATTTTAAGGTATGATAATTAGTTTATTAAGTAATTTTTTTAACTTTTCTTATACTTGATAAGGTTTAGATTTTTATAAAACGAATATATCTTTTTAAATCGAAATTTCTTATTCTAAGTAGTTTTTACAGCACCTTTGAATTTATCATCTCACTTTTTATGACGACTGATGATGACATTAAAGGTCTATTGATTTTTTTGAGATTCCCTAAAGCAGCACATAGGAAGGGGACCCTTTAGTTATAGAAACAACTCCCTTAACTGCTACCTAAACGTCTTTATGGGACACATAAAGTTTAGTTGAAGTCGAGGGTGGATTTACAAGGGTTCTTTCGCAATAAATTCAGTTGGATATCCGTCATCAATCATCATTGTAATGTCAAATCAATTAGCTTGTTATACTTCATTTTATTTGTAAAAGTCTGCATTGCGAATGTGTGGCCGTTAGTGATAAAGCTTAGAAAGGTGTGATAGATTTAGGAAATAGATTAAATGGTGCTGTTGTAACCGTATTGTATTGATTGTTTATTGTGAAACGTGACAGGTGTATTCTAGATTTATAAAAATCGATTTGGGAAAAGACCGATTTTGCGAGGAACATGGTAGTTTTCTTGATAGTCCAATGAACCTTTGAATATTCCTGCTTGTCAACTCTTTCGATCGATCAATTTTTATATATCTATACCATACATACATAACAGTTAAGTGGAGAAACAAAAATCTCCAGCAAAGTGTTTGTGAAGTGTAAAGAGGTGGTCTTACTGTAGCTTTATAACGAGAAATAACTTAAGTCACCGTTATAGAACTTTATAAAAAATGTTTACAAACAATGACATTATACAAATCGCTTAATAATTTAGTAAAATTGAGGTCTTTTTAATGGTTACAAATAACCCAAAATGCTATAGCACTTACCAACAACAATATCTTAATATTTCATATAAAGTTACATAAAAAAATTATTAGTTAAAGTAAAGTGAGTATGTAGCAGCCCATTAACGTCCCACTGCTGGGCACAGGCCTCCTCACTCATAGGAAAGAGGGTTTTTAGAGCATAGACCCACCACGCTGCTCCACTGCGGATTGGCAGGCATAGTACACGAAATTACAAAACAAAAATCTCATTATTCGATTTATTTCACTTTACTATTTAACGTTTTTTATAACTACCTTCATTTAATTACACTTTTATATTAAAAAAGAGAATTATTTAACAAAACTTGATTAAATAGACATTCTTGGTGCGAATTTATACTATAGTAGATTCTTGATAGTTTATTTATAGTAAATTATACAGTTTTGGTTACAAAAAATTTAATAGGACCTACCCTCAAATTTTATTTTTACTTACATTACAGTCATAAGTTACTATAAATCAAGTATATCAAGCTACAGTAAGAGATAAGATAGGTATACATTAAAGTTAAATATTTTAACAGTTTTGATAGTACGCTTTATTAAGCATCGAGGACTACCCTCAAATGTGTTTTTAATCGTTTGACGTTGAATTCAGCTAGCTAAAGCTTCATCGGTGTTTGGCATACATATTATTACTTTTATTGTAAACTTTTGTGAGAGTTTTTCATATTTATGTGTGGAGAAAGTCTTTACATTTTTCGGTTTTAGCCTATGTATTTATTTTAACGGGTGAGATGTTGGAAAGCAAACACGTAGTATCCCACAAATACAAAATAGTATACCAAAACAAAAAAATGTCATAAAAACAACTAACTTGAGTATTTATTGATTAGAGTTATCATTTTTAGACACTATATTTGTTATTTGTTGCCAAATAGACATTATCCTGAAGTTTGTGCAGGTTAATACTTTGATGTATCTGTGAACTTTATGTTTAGTCTATGATTAGATGCAATCAAGCATGATAAATTTATTTATAATGATTATTGATAAATAATTAATAAATTGAAGACACTATAGCGTAACAAGAACATTACAATAGCGTGTTTGCTTTCCAAGGTCGATATCAGTGTAAATCAGTCATTCCCAAAGTGGGCGATAACGCCCCCTTGTGGGCGCTGCAGGTCTCAAGGGGGGCGGTAAGAGACCCTGAAAGAAAATGGGGGCGTTGTGGTTGTTAACTTGAGACCTAAGCGCCGTTGTATGTTACCTACTGCGGTCAGGTTTCAAGTTGCGGGTTATAGTAAAAGATTCGCTTAGAATTCTCCGTTAATATACATATGTATATGTTGAAGTTATAGTGGTTTTTAAATAGGTGAAAAAATGGGGGCGCTAAACAAATATTTATTCTCAAAGTGGGCAGTAGACAAAATAAGTTTGGGAACCACTGGTGTAAATCTTTTGCTTAAATAGTTTTGATTATTATATTCCATAAGTTATGGTTTATTTTGCATTGACGACAGTATCCAGACGAATGAATTCTCCTCCCATGAATTTTATTCTAATTTATTAAATAATTTTGAGTACTTTTTACACTATGTGCAATAGTTTAATAAAAACAAAAGTTTTTTTTTACAAATTGTTAGAGATGTCTTACAAACTATATACTTATGTTTATGTTATTGATTGCATTTAAAAAACATTCCCCTTTTCTCTTCTAAGCTTAGAGAAGGCAGAAGTGAAAACTTCATCAAGGTGGTTGTGTTACATAAACGGTCGTGACGGCTAAGTCACATTTAATATCACTTATAATAAAAAGTGCCCAAAGAAGTTTTCACTTCAATATAAGTAAAATTATATTTGAGGCATTTAATTTTTTTATATTTCCTTAACTGTTTTGAAATATGTACTTATTAAAGCCTGCTTTTGGGCTTTTCCTTTATTGGACATTCGGTGCCTTAAGTACAAGCGTATTAGCCAAAATATATATTAAAATATCGAAGATTTTATTAACAACCTTTTATTATTATCTGTATTTTGTATTACATCTAGTGAAGCGCTGCTGTCAAATATACTCGAAATTTGGGAATCTAGAGCTTATATTTAATGTCATTGTTCTTTTCTTTTGTTTATACCTGTAAAGTGAAACGCAATGGTATTAGATCAAACAGTCTTTCAGTATGATTTATGTTTTTCTGTTTATTTTTTAATAACACATAAAAAATAATCGATATTTTGATGCTATCTACATATTTTTGAAGTGAACTGAAATTTTAAAGAATATAATTATCTAATTGTACTATTATTAATCTGTCAATATACTGTAATAAAAGTAAGTTAGCTAGTAATATGTGATTTGACAAAATCGTATTATCATTATTTACATGACGTTTTTGAAGTGAATCTTCAGCTAAACCTTTTTGTAATACAGTTTGTTCGCGTTAATAATGTAGTGAGTCATTCTAGCCCCGCCTTTAAATGGTCACTGTGAACTTGACCTATAATATGAAAAGATTTTGATTGGTTAGGGGGCGGGGCTAGAATGATGAATCACTGCATACTTAACGTGAACAAACTGTATGATTGTCCTGTCATTTTACTTTCTTAATATTGGAAAAATTCTATTTTTGGCGAAGGATTTATTTTTGAATTAAATTGAATTGTACAAAATTATTTTTAGCGAGTTTTAGTTGAGAGAAATGGAATCAGTAATACCATTGTATGTTAATTTACTTTATAGTACAATATTTATTCAATTAAATCATGAGATGAGGTTTGTCTGTACCAGTACCAGTACATGTAGTAAGCTACAGTACCAGTGCTTCACTATTTGTATTACATTTTGACATTCCACAGATTATGTATAACTTTAAGCTGTTGCGAGGCAAATTAATTTATCCATAAATAAAAACATACCACTATGTTTCTTATTAATTTTATATATATGAATTTAGAGCAATGCCTAGTCAATGATTGTTACAAAATAATTTATAGTTGATAAGTTATAATAAAGATAAGTTTTTATACCAATGTGTTTTTTTTATTCTGAACCCTTTATGATTATTTTGGTACATCAAAATGTTAAATTGATTATTAAGCTTCTCAATTACTGTCTGTAAATGTAAACGTAGACAGATGATAGTACTAATGTTACCTTTGATGATGGGACGGAAAAAGGCATATTAGTTTCATAAAAATGCCTTACTTTATAAAAAAAGAAACCAACTATTAAACACCATCAGCTGACGCTCGGGTCAATACCCGCACGTGGCAGCTACCTGTGTGAGTGTATAAGAAGCGACTAAATTGAGCGAAAGTGCCTTGAGCCGTGCGTTCTAGGGTTATTTTTGGTATATATCAAAATTCAGTAGAAGAGGATAGTTGGTAGGTGTCAGTTCCTGCACGAGCTGAATTCAGTAGGCTGTAAGATGTAAATCTTTCTTCAAAATAGTGTGCAACGACGATTTTTTATTTGCGAGCTGATTGAGACGGATTTTGACGCATTGAAACTCACTTCTTCAATAGCTTGTTGGGTTCGAACAGAGCGTGGGCGACCTGGATGGTGAATTTTCACACTCGAACCGGTATTCTCAAACATTCGAATCCACTTTCTGATGGTATCGTCCTTCGGTGCATTCCCTACATTAAATTCTGCATGATATAAACTTGAGCTGACACTATAGAATCACCATTGCGATAATAAGCGCGTATGCAAAAAGCACGATGGTTTCCTGAGTACGCTTCCATGGTTACTGAATCTCCAAATAATGGCGGAGCACGCTATCCTATCTACTCCCCCATCAATAGCGCCGTTACTCAGACAACGCCGATACAAATACCCCCCACCCTTTCTGGACACTGTGTATTACTATTATTACCGTTCTGTATTACATTGATAAATTGATATATATTGATAGTTGTTGTTTTCTTTTCAAAACGATCATGTGGCAATAATATGAAAGATGCTAAATAGAGATTTCGTTTTTTATTTTGCTTTTCGCCGTGGCGTAATATCAACTTACACAAAAATATTTTGGGATAATAATTTAATAAGTTCCCCAACCGCGGGGATAAATGGAAGCATATGCTTCAAAAATTAAATTACAGGAAAACGTATTATAGTTACAAAACTATAGCATGCAAATGCAAACATCTTTAACAGACAACCTTCGGATAAAGGAAATTGTAAGTAATTGAAAGCTGGTTGCGCGACATAAATAAATACGTCAAAAACTACATAACCCGTTTTATTTAAAATATATTTTTTAATAAGAATCGATTTATTAATATCAAAAATTTTTATACAGAATGTCACATCTCTACAGAGTAAGTAAGTAAGTAGCAGCCCATTAACGTCCCACTGCTGGGCACAGGCCTCCTCACGCATAGGAGAGAGTGTTTTTAGAGCATAGACCCACCACGCTGCTCCACTGCGGATTGGGAGGCATAGTACACAAGTGCACTTTCTATTCCTTCACTCTCATAGTCCGATGTGACGCAAGACCGACATCTTAATGCTCTCCGAGGCATGGAAGTGGATCACACCGCCAACTTCCCAACTTCGGGCAAATATTGAGAAAATCTTAATAAAAAACTCAATATCGATTTTGAATTGGCCCGACCCGGGACTCGAACCCAGGACCTCATGTCTGTAGTCGAACATGCTAACCACTAGACCAATGAGGCAGTTTTTCTCTACAGAGTGGCCCACATTAGTTGAGCCCATTTTTAGCACAGAAACTTGAGATATCCAATATAATGACAAGGTACCTACGATGACTTCCGATTCTTAATCACGTTTTAGTATTTGGAATGACCTCCTTCCACCAGCTCGTAATTTGAAATCGGAATATTGCTTCAAAGTAATAATTAAAAAACATTTCTTTGAAGCACAAAAAAAATTATAATTTAAATTAAATGCAATCAACAAGTGTAATATAAAATATCCAAATAAATTGAATCAACAGGGAGAGTAGAGCGGCATATTTTACAGCACCAGATTCGGCATTGAGTGATTTCTTATACGACTTGACATTTACATGGACGCATATATTATATGCAAACACAACACACCTACACATGTTTCCACACACGGACTCTCAATCAGTCCGCACAGTCACCATGGGTTAAGCCTGAAAATCAGCGCTGCAGGCCTGACTGGAACATATATGCTGAGGCAACGCCCCGTTCAGCCATGTGGATCTAAACATTAAGATTTTTTAGTAAATTAAGTATGACTTTGTGGCTGAATAAAGATTTATTTATTTATTATCCCTTGGACTGCACGGCCGCGTTTGCCCGCGTCTCGAATGACTAAATGGCTCTTGGGACTTATATTATTAAACTACACAATGTTATCTTTTGTTTATTCAATTAAGATTCTGGTGTAGCGTCATGTTGTGCTAAACTTTGAGATAGTGAAAAACGTCTGTCTTGTATTCGTAGGCTCATATCTTAAAAATTAAAATTTAACTCAAGAGTAGTAGTTTTTCATTTTTATTCACATCACTTATATAATCAAAAACACAAATAATCACTTGTTAAGGCATCGCCAGCCCTACGATGTTACGTGAGCGCCAGTCCTGCTCATCTTGCTGCGCTTGCGTATCAAATTACTTGGGAACGGATGTGAGACGTGACAATTAAACAAACAGATCATCTAGAACCTTACATCGGGCTAGAGTCGTAATATTAAGCTAGATTTAGGAATTATAAATTGTAACAGATCGTCTTGGACCTCACATCGGCCGAGACTAGTAGACATAAGCTAGATTTAGTATTATTATTATTACTCGTAATTAACTTGTAATAAATTAGTATAAAGAATAATCCGGGATTTCATTTACACACTGCCTGTAGCCTCTCGTAATTCACTAATAAACACTCAGTTTATAAAATACCACAAAAAAAAAACTTAATGACCTTCGACGCGACACAATTATTTTTTTATTTTATCTCTACGAAAGTTTTGCTACGACAGTTACCGAGAAGCGAAATGATGCACTGGAAAGTAGTGACATCTGTAGAATAGTTAGATGTATAGTAGTTCCGTAAAACGCGATAGATGGAGCTAATATAAATGATAGGATAAAATCGACGTTGACATAACAAAAGGTATACTGTTAGAAATGTCACACCGATTTGTAGAGGGCCACCCCAGTTTGTAGCTGACCACACTGGTTGCTAGCTGGCCACACTGGAGCAGTCGCAGAGAAGCCGCGCACGCGATCGCGAAGTCACGTTCGACATTTAATACGTCATTGTCATGCCTATTTTAAATATTGCCGCCATTTTAAGTTGTTATGGATAAATAAACGTATTATGTACCTAGTCTTCTTTTAATTTATAAGATATAGACAACAAAACATCGATGTTTTCGTTAACAAATATGGTAATCTGTGGACGCTCGAAATGCATTTTTTAACCGATTTCAAAATAAGGAGGAGGTTGTCAATTTGTATGTATTTTTTTTATGTTTATTACTTCATATCTTCCGACTGGGTGGACAGATCTTGATGATATTTTTTAAAAGGTGGTGCTCGTCATAAGGTCCCATTTTTTAAAATCCAGTTCTGATGATGGCATCCATGAGAAAACCGGATGTGTTAAATTTGCATTAAGCTTGTGCGCGGCAAGTGGACGAATAAGTCAAGGTCACGTTTATTAGAAAGGATATACTTCAAGGGTTGTTTTGTGATACGTTGGTTAGGTTCTGATGATGGATTCCATGACAGTGACGGAACTCTTCAATTCTTAGGAGCAAATGAACGATACTCTACAGAATCTTTTATAGGCTATCCGCATATTTGAGTCACCTACCGTAATATCGGTATGGTCAAGTAATTGTCGTAGTTAAATATGAAGATCAATGGAACTCCTCAACGGCTTGCAGTAAAGGTTCGATTTATGGCAAAATATATAACTGTCTGTAATCAAATGGTATAATGACCTTACGTTTGTTGCTGCATTGCAATATTGAGGTGTATTACGTGCGAAGCGGCGGTGGCAGAGTCGGGGGGAGAAGGAAACTTACCGTAAGGTA
This sequence comes from Elymnias hypermnestra, assembly GCA_015832385.1. Classification (NCBI taxonomy): domain Eukaryota; kingdom Metazoa; phylum Arthropoda; class Insecta; order Lepidoptera; family Nymphalidae; genus Elymnias; species Elymnias hypermnestra. The sequence continues at coordinate 2,610,260 of JACTOM010000917.1, forward strand.
AGGTTAACGTATAAGGTTGCCGGTTCGATCCCGGGTGTGGCGATATCAATGTAAATTTCACTCTGCAGTCTCATTTGAGCAACACTTTGTACCCATGTTCAGACAAATTTGTTACTTTACTTCAGATTCACTAAAAATCATAAAATAAATAAAAATTTTAACAAAAAGAGAACCGCCTTCAGAACAAACTGTTACAAATATTATATTTGGAGTCGGTTTCAGCCAAGGTACCTACACATATAGGTATGGGTTGTAACTACATATCCAAGGTAAAGGTGTGAGGTGCTGCAACTGCCAAGTGAAGGGAAACTGGCCTTGGCTGACGCCGACTATAAGAATATAGGAATACGAAGAACTCTAAAAAAGAGTACGCAATTATTTTTTTACTTTTTAGGGCATATTAATATTTGTAAAAGTTTGTTTTGAAGGCGGTTCTTTTTTGTCAAAATTTTTATTGATATAGGTGACATATGTAGCTACAACACCAAATTTTTATCATTCGTTAAAAATAAAACTCATCAATCATTATTCATTTATTTCAAATATTGACAGAAAACATAATGGCACATCACTATAAAACGAGAGAAACCGCGGATAAAACACAGGTATATAACAACAACAAGGAACTAGATAGGTTTGTAACAATTAGACATAAAGATCACAGCTGATTTTGGTGGGAATCTTATTTTTTTAATGTATTATTTTAATAAGGGCAATATTCTAAGTAATAAAGTCCATCTTCAGTTTGTGTGGGACGATTATAATTATAAATCTATTTAAAAAAAAACCAAGAATCCAATTCTATAAAAAAGTATATAAAACTAAATGGATTCTTATTTTAAATTTACTTCCAAATTTGAAACACGCCGATAACTTAAAAGACTTTTCAATCTGAAAAATAAACAGGAATCCATTTCTATTAAAAAGTTAACTTCAAAAAAAACGAAATGAATTCTTATTTTAAAATTAATTCCAAATTCGAAACGCGACTTTTTTTTAAATAGTATTTAATTTATTCAAATAACAAGAATCCATGTCTATAAAAAAGTTAACTTTAAAAACGAAATTGAAAACACTAATGTATTTAAAAAAAGTGTCCTTCAAAAAAAAAGCGTTTTGATGTTCATATGGCATTGTTTACAGACTAACTGTGATCACATCTGATGGCGGGTGATGATACAGTCTAAAGATGGAAGCACGCTAAGCTATTAAGAGGCAACGTGAATATGTTAATTACAAATATTTTATAGTATTGAATATAATTAATGATAAGGTTTTAAAACATTTTTTTTTAATTCCAATTATTGTGTGCATTTCTTACACGTTTTTATTGATATTTATAATAATTTTTTTCTAATACAGGCATTGAATTAATAAAAAATATAAAATTATTGAGCAATAAAATTTAAATGCTCAAAGCAGACAACATCCTCCTTAATTCTAAGGCGTTGTTTATTTTGAACGCGTCCCTAAAGGCGCGTACACATGTCGCCTCTTTTTCTAAATTTCGGGACACTTGGTGTGCACGCGCCGTTATCTCCCGGGGAATTCCCGCAAGTCGAGCAGCATTGAACCCGTAAGACTTGGGGCAAGCCCCTGGTGATAATTTGTAGAGGAATGTGATGGTTTCCTCTGGAATATCTTCTTCATTGTCCGGTGTGGTTTCATCTGTTTCCACCATGCATGCCTGTTATAATAAAAAAAATATCATTTGAACCATTTTTATGACGTTTGAGTTTGGAATTTCCTGTTAACACAAATAACTCTTTTGCCTGTTTTTAAATATCATAATTGTACTTTTTTGTGAATGTCAAGATAGCAAGATATCCCATAATTTTAAAAGTTATTTTACATTCTCCCAATCCAAAATTAACAGCATGGTGGGTTTAAGCTCCAAAACCTTTTTTTATGGAGATGTCATCAATCTTATCAGCTTGGTTTGAGCTGCCTAAATTGATTACTTAGAAAGAAATCTTTAAAACTTTGACGAAAGCCTTCAATAGATGGCGCTTTACAATTTCGTCTGTCTTAAAGCTATGTAACATGAAGTAAAGAAGGCTAATTATTTTATAAATACTTCTTCCTCATTTATAATATTACAAAAATAATATTATTTTAAATCCTTGATGTTAAAACGTTTACAATCTATAACACACAATATTAGGAAAAAATAATAATACAGGTAAACTTCAATAATAGTTTAGGAACCATAGCATGCAAAGGCGGTCTTATTCGGCACAACAAAAAAAAAGACAAGGAAACCAATTGGACAGTGCTTAATATGATTGTATAAAATACAAAAATAAAATAAAAAATTATCTCGAATCAAATCAGTTAGACTAAAATATTGGTTTCAAGAACCTAACACTAAAAATGACGATACTTCCATCTCTTATAACCCTTTTTTCGCAGTTAAAAGTAGCATCCTTTCTCAAGCTATAGACCAGAGGTTTCCGAACTTTATTGTCTCACAGACCCCTTTTCTTGGTTCCAGTGGACTCATTACAGATTCAATGCTACCATGTTCCAAAAACTCAATTGAAAATAGACCAATTTTCGTACACCCAAGCACTCGTGGACTCCTAGGGATTCACCTGGACAACTTAAGGAACCACTGCTCAAGACTACCTGTGTGCCAATATTTATGTTAGTAAGGATATATAAGGAGAATAAACTATTGTTAGGAATTGGGAAAAAGTTACCATATGCCCCAGCTGCACTCCAGGATGTGAAGCGAGGTGGTGCACCAGGGAGTGGTAATGCGTGGAGAAAACTACCCGGCATGCTCTGTCAGCTAGCTCCGCGCACACACCGGACGCTATTGCAGTACCGTCGTACGTCGATGTCCCACGACCTGTACAGTGGTCAAGTCACGCTCATCTTAAGGAGTAAGCTAGTGAATGTGTGACAAGAGTGTTACGAAAAGAAAAGTGTAATCGGGTGAGGCGAACAGACGACGGTCTAGCCGTTAAATTAGTAACAAACTCATTAACAAAGATACAGTTTTAATTTTATAAGTAAAAAAAAAGTAAGTAGCAGCCTATTAACGTCCCACTGCTGGGCACAGGCCTCCTCACTCATGAGAGAGGATTTTTAGAGCAGACCCATCACTGCTCCACTGCGGATTGGCAGGCATAGTACACAAGTGCACTCTCTATTCCTTCACACTCATAGTCCGATGTGACGGCAATCTGACACGGCCCGAGAGAGAGATAGATCAGGCGCAGGACCGGCGGCTTAACGTGCTCTCCGAGGCACGGGGATGAATCACACCGACAAATTTTTCGCAACTTCGGCCAATATTGAGAAAATTTTAATAGAAAACTCAATATCGATTTTGAATTGGCCCGACCCGGGACTTGAACCCAGGACCTCACGTCTATAGTCGAATACTATATACAATGTTAATTTTTTACTTTGCATGTATCACATGTATAAACACTGGTGGGAGGGTAAGACCGCTGCTAATAACCACTCTACCAGCAAAGCTGTGTCGCCAAACAAATAGACGATGCTTATAAGAAGTATATAGCTTATCTTACCAGATTAGCGCCATACCATCTTAGACTGTAACATCACCATCAGGTGAGAAGACTGTCAGTAATAAAAAAGGACTAACCTTGTATATATTATATACAGTGTTAGTTTTTCAAATGTATTCAATATTATACTACGAGTTTCCTTTTAATTTGGATAGTCCAAATTTCATACAAAATGAATCACCAGGTCGTGGACTTGGTTCAAATTTAAACATACCTAATTCATCCAACAGGACTAATGAGTGTAGTGTGGCATGTTTGACAATGGCTGCCGTTTCATTCATCTCCACCAGGAACGTGGACTGTCCCGACAGGATATCATCAGAAGCACCCAATCGGGTGAAGATGCGATCCACGAGGCTTAATTGGCATTCCTGTGCTGGTACATAGCTACCCTGCAAAGAATAATAAAGGGTTTTTGAAGTGAAGATGTAGCCGTTCTCGAGTTTTAGCGAGACTAACGAACAGCAATCGAATTTAACATATACAAGGTGTTAAGAAACCGCTCCCGAAAACGAAGACAGACGATTGTACTAATCACATATTTGGTGATGGGTCGGCAAAAATCGACCCTGGTTCTACCTGTCAAACATTTGACGTTTGTCTTGTCGTATAGAAATCAAAATAAAATTAAAAATCGTTTAGAAATTAACTAAATTGAAAAGTCCATAAAAAATCCTATACAAAAAGTCTTTCAGAAATCAAACTAGATTTGAAGGTAAACTATTTTTAATATTTTTGGTTTTGAATGTCAAACGTTTGATCAATCAAATATATACTATAAATACTTTTTTGAGGTTGTTTTTGACATTTGACATTGACAACCAATGATTTAATAATTTCTGAACGCAACTATACTTTATTTTGGCTGGAATCTTTGTTTAGACATTTACAACTAACAGTTTCTGAACGCGACTACATTTAAATTTGGCGGGAATATGTTTTGACATATGACATTGACAACTAAAAATTTTTGAAAGCAAGTATAGTTTAATTTGGCGGGAATCTGTGTTTTGACATTTGACATCCAACAATTTCTGAACGCAATAATATTTCAATTTGGCGGGAACCTGTGTATTGACATATGACATTGACCATTAAAAATTTCTGAAAGCAAATATTGTTTAATTTGGCGGGAATCTGTGTTTTTGACATTTGACATTGACAACTAACAATTTCTGAACGCAACTATAGTTTAATTTGACGGTAATCTAGGCGTGAAGATCGCGTTTTTTTATTACGAATTCATATTGTTCCGGTTAAGTTTTGACCACATTTCTTACTAAAGTTGAAACATTCTGCAATTATCATTCGGCTTTTTTATTTATTGATTCTGAGATATGGAATATACGGGGTCAGCTAGTTATACAATTTTTAACTCACCAAATGTGCCAGGACAGTTAAAAGTGCCACTTGTCTCATGAGAGTGGACTTCCCTCCCATATTGGGCCCCGTCAGCAGCAATAACCGAGCATTCTCCCCTCCCAGTTGAGTGTCGTTGGGTATGAAGTCATTCACTATGGGAATGCAAGGATGGCGGCCTTCGATTATGTTTATGTATGGCTGCAATTTATATGACCATTAAAAAATAATTAAAAGTGCATGCGTACAAAGTACACATGTCAGAAATAAAAATTCTTTGGAAAACTAATTTGTAAGTCTTGTTTATATTTATACAAATGTAAATCTTTAGATTTCCCAGACTTAGAGGGACGAAAAAAGGAAGATATGCTAGAAATTTAATATAATAATTAAATATTAAAAATACCTTCAAAAGAATTAGGATAAAAACGCTGCACATCTTCGCGACGTTAATAACGCGTTTCATCCGTAATAATTTTACCGTCATGCAACTAAAAAAGTTTCGCTTTAAATAAAGGGAAGTAGCAGTCTATTAACGTCTAACTGCTGGGCATAGGCCTCTTTATTCATAGGACAGATGGTTTTTGGAGCATGGTACACTGAGGGTTGGCAGGCATAGAACACAAGTACACTCTCTATTCCTGCTTTCTCATATTTTGGTGGGTGTGGAGCACACTGAAAACTACACAGTACAGGGCTAATATTGAGAAATCTTAGCAGAAAACTCAATATCGATATTTGTATTTGCCCGATCAAGTTTATAACCGAACATGCTATATATTTATTACTTTCCAGTCCTAAGTATCAAAAAATGTCACATAATCCGAACAGGGGTACAAAACGACTCCAGTTCGTTTACCGAATCGTATTGAAATCGGAAGTGGAGTCGTCGGAACATCACGTGTATACCGCTGTTGTACCATGAGGCAACTGAGCGATATACTCGGCCGTACGATTCGGCGAAAGCGAATGTCGTATATTTGTCTCGCTCTTTCTTACAACGATACCGCGTTGGTTGGAGTGAGAGTAATAACACGCCACTATTAGAATAAAAAAGAACGTGCTGATAATAGGAATGTAGATGTTGCGTATCAAATTATACAATCAATCAATAATTAGTTTTGATTGTATTCAATCTAGTATGCCCGAAGTGGGGTATTTGAATTCCCCCATGTATGACTTTTAATTTAATAACTTTTGTATTAGGAGATGTACTATCTATATATTTTTTGTAATCATAAAAGCATTATAAATAAACCTTTTCCCGTTTTTTATTATCAAAATTGCAAATCGTTTAAAAATAGTTTTTGATAACATAAAACTGCCTCATTGGTCTAGTGGCTAGCCAATTCAAAAATCGATATTGAGTTTCTATTAAGATTTTCTCAATATTCGCCCGAAGTTGGGAAGTTGACGGTGTGATCCACCCCCGTGCCTCGGAGAGCACGTTAAGCCGTCGGTCCTGCGCCTGACCTCTCTCCGGTTGTGTCGGATTCCCGTCACATCGGACTATGAGAGTGAAGGAATAGAGAGTGCACTTGTGTACTATGCCTGCCAATCCGCAGTGGAGCAGCGTGGTGGGTCTATGCTCTAAAAACCCTC
>JACTOM010000917.1:2624983-2649976 GCA_015832385.1 Elymnias hypermnestra
CGAAGCGATCGGTTTAATTTGATAAAATAGGTATAATTTTTTCATTTTTTTATATAATTGTTATCTAATATAAATAAATAAATAAAAACCTTTTCTTTTCTACTCCCACACTGCTCTGCACATTTAAACACAAACTGTAATATGTAAATATCACCGTAATTATTGGAGAAAAGTGTGATGCCGAAAATAGGAACACCGCTCAGTTGTTGTTGGGAACCAACCCAACGCTGGTTTTCCAGCGGCGACCCGGGACGAACACAATACAAAACTTTAAAACTAGTGTAAATTAAAAAAAAATAAAATAAAAATAATTAAAATTTGGAAACGTCAGTGACAACTTGACCACCACTATCTATTCGCCATTCTCCGTAAGTAAAACTAACACACACACACGCACATATATATATTTTAAGTAAGTATATTTTATTTTAAATACATTGTAAATAATAATATAACTAGTAAATAGATGGATGAAATTATTAAGGCAGGAACAGAGAATGAAACAGATCCAAACATACACACATATACATATACATATATAAAACGCATATTCAGTATGTCTGAGAATCGGCTACTATCTATTTTTCAAACCTCTAAATATTAAGGGTGGTCCACCCTAAAATTTTATGGTTTATTCTTTTGTGATACAGCACACAAAAATACATACAACCCTAAATTTTCACCTTTCTATCACCAACCCCTATTTTTCAATAGCGATAACCGTAATTATTTGGCAAAATAACGTTTGTTGGGTCAGCTAGTAGTATTATAAAGTAATCTTTTACCGATTTTGTATTTTGTTATCGAAAGCGCAAATCGTTTAAAAATATTGTTTTTGATAAGAAAAAAGCCAAATAGTTGATGACGCGACATTTTTTCATTTGTATGTCGCTCAGTTTCCTTACAGAAGCATAGTATACTGGTGATGTTCCAATGAGTGTCTGTTCCATACAATTGAACTGGGGTCTTTTGGTACCCCCGTTCGGATCACGAGTAATATGTAAGTTATTTTTGTAGTGAAGCTTCTCTAGGCGCATAAGGGGAATTTGTTAAGGATGAAACGCGTGATTAGTGTCACGAAGATGTGTCAGCGTTTTTTAAGCTAATTCGTTTGGGGGCTAGGTAGTTTTGATATTTAAAAATAACACGTGCCATTTTAATTTGCCTCGCGTCATTTAATAATTGAATATACTATTTTATATATATTCCTCAGTGCCTGAAGACAAAAGTCTTCTAACAGTGCGTCATGCGAAAGCTCAGAGTCACTCAGCGTGCGATGGATATGGCTCATATCGTCCAGCTAGGTAGGTCCAATTTCGAGAAGGAGGTCAACCGACGAATCCAACTCGGTTGGGCAGCGTTCGGGAAGCTACGACAGATAATTTCGTCCGATATCCCTCAGTGCCCCAAGACGAAAGTCTTCGAACAGTGCGTGTTGCCAGCCATGACCTACGGTTCTGAGACGTGGTCGCTGACTATGGGCCTCATGCGGAAGCTCAGAGTCACTCAGCGTGTGATGGAGAGAGCTATGCTCGGAGTTTCTCTAAGTGATCGAACATAGTCCTGCGAATCGCGAACCTGAAGTGGCAATGGTCGGGGCACATAGTCCGAAGGACCGATGGACATTGGGGCCGGAAGGTGATGGAATGGCGACCCCCCACAAGGTGAACCGACGACATAAAGAGGGTCGCCGGTAGTCGCTGGAGCCAAGTGGCGCAAGATCGGGCCTTGTGGACGTCATTAAGTGAGACCTATGTCCAGCAGTGAATATCCATCGGTTGAAGCGACGACGACGATAATATTTTTCATCAAATATAATTCGTCATTTGAGATTTTAATAAATTATTTTGCATAAAATATAAAATAATATTTCATAAATACTCTTTACGATATATTGATTTTGAAAATAGAGTTTCTATAGTAATAATAAATTTAAAATTGAGGTTAGATATTTTTAATATTTACTAAAAATCACGAGGGATTTTAATTTAATACTCATCATCTGAGATTTTCTATATTCTTTTTTAAACGATATAAAATGAATATATTTTAATAATTCTCTTTAATTATTTTTATCTTCAAATAATTTTCCATTTTCTGATGGCAATGCTAAAAATTATAGTGCGATAGTGCGAAACAATATCAAAAGAAGTAAATTTATAATTTGCATTAATTTTCGACAGTTTTACTATTTTAATGACAATTAAATTCCCAACATATCTTCCTTTTTCCCTCCCCCTAAGTTTCGGAAATCTAAAGTTTTACATTTGTATAAATATAAACAAAACTTAAAAATTACTTTGCCAAAGAAGTTTCACTTCTGACATGTGTACTTTGTACACATGCATTAGTTTCTCTAATTTCAGGTTCTTCAGAGCGACTTGTTCTGCAAAAATTGGAGAAAGATCATTCACTTACTTGGCCAATAGTCTTTCCAAATCAGGGAGGGTAGTTAATATATTCTTCGCATCCTGGCAAAGTTCCACGTTCTCATACAAAGCTTTGATTGCCTCCTGTCTCTCCTTTATCACTGTCAGATTACAGCTAGGGCTGCAGACCCATTGATAGAGTAACCTGGGAACATTTAAACATATTATTTATCCGGCAGACGTGGTAATAAAATAAGGGAACCATGCATCGCCATGGATCTTCACAATTATACAATTATTCTAGTAGGCTGCATAAAATTAACAAATCATTTAAGGGTAACTGTATACGTTTCTATAATAAACGCCCACAAGAGGTTCTAAAGATGTCAATTAATAATTCAAATTCTTTGTTAAAAGAAAGTTGATAGAAAAATCGTATTGTAAGTTGCAAGAGTACCTAGACGATAGAAACGCGTGGGAGTGAACGAACTGCTCTAATTTGAATTGAAATATATTAAACTAATATGATATTGTAATGATGATGATAACAAAAAAAACAGAATACCCGACTGAGTTTCTTGTTGACTCTTCTCGGATCAGGGCGCGAAGGAACCCTCGTAACTTTAGATTTTAAGTCCTTCTGGAGTATCATCATCAGACGTACATTAGACTTAGAGTGTGGAAAAGAAAAGAAAAAAATATTTGACGATTCAAAAGTGCTGTAATATGCCTACTTGAATAAAGATATTTTGATTTGATTTGATTTGATTTGCGCATTGAAGAGTGATTTAGAATGAAAATTTTACCCGATAAATAAAAAAGTTTCCAATATTTCCACGAGATCGGGAGCTACGCTGGTTGCACAGATGGAAACAAACAAACAAACGGTCAAACCGTTTCAATTGCAAAGGATATACAAACAGACGAAATAAAAGAAATGAGAGAATAGATATCAATGAGTAATAATATTAATATTTCTATTAACATTTAAGAAAAAATAAATGTATAGAGCGACTACAGACTTATTACAGTACTCTATACAAGTACTTTTTAAAGAAAGAGACAAGCAAACATACAAACTATTGATAATATACAACGTATGTATTGCATTTAAATGAATTAGAAATGAAAAGAAAGATAAAAATGGTCACTGGGTTATCCTTAAGAGATAAATATATACCATTAAGATTTCTGTAGCACATTAATTTGATCTATCTCGTACGGTTTAGCCATTTGCGATTTAAGTGCACAAACATTTGTCTGTTTGAATGACACATTACAAATCTTCAACATTTTTATATTTTCTGTATCATGTAAAGTTAGAGAGAGAGAGAGAGAGAGAGAGAATACACTTTATTGTACGCCATCAATAATACTTACAATATATACCATAACTTAATCATAGGGTACAAAAAGGCGGCCTTATCGCTAAGTAGCAATTTCTGCCAGGCAACCTTAGGGTTAGACAAAATTTATGACGGAAATGGGTAGGTGGTGTTTAAAAGGTGTAGTTTATAGATACTGTTCGCGACTTTTCCCTTTTATTTATAAATAATACAACGTAAATGATATTGTTAAGCATCATTCGTTTTTCTATAGTATATTTTGTTTCAACTTAGAGTCTCTATAGATATTTATAACTTTGTATATAGAATGTTTGTTAGCTATAGCGTATATACATATTTGTCATTTCTAAGAATAATGTTGTTTGTGTAATTAATGTAATCCCTGTGATTGGTGAGAAATAAAACGCCAATCATAGGATCTATATTTTATCCAATAAATTAACAACCACCGTCGTTTGCTTGTCACAATAGTGCACGTTTGTCAGTCGTAAAAATCGTACATTAGATAGCCAATTTCGGTGAACAATATTCCTGCTGAAACAACCGTTCGTAATCAAATACTCGTCTGGTGACAAGTAGACGGCGGAGCGTTGGAGTGAAGAATCTGGTGGCATTTTCATTTATCCTGAACCGGCCACTCTTCGCAAGAGTGAGCTTACGAAGGGGCTCACAGATACATACTAATATATATAATTATATATATGTCGGAGTGCAAGAGTCTGTGGATCGTTGGTCCGTGTGTAATAGTCTGTGGAACGCTGGCGCCATCGTTTTATCGGCGTGGGAGCAGAGTCAATAAGTGGCAGTCCGGCCCGCCTCTCGGCAGTCTTCGAGTGGTGGTCGGCCGGAGAGGTCGACTATTGAAACTGTCGCGTTCCTAGCTATTAGTGTTAATGAGTTTGTGTAAATTGATATCGGGAACATTAAGTGATTGAACATTATAAACCGAGTTAATTAATACAGTGTTTGATTGCACCAACAATACCCATGAACGCCCACAGAATAAGAAATTAAATAATGGATCTAATTAATAACGATTTGGGCGGAGAACCCTACGCCCCTGTGTTTAATGTTTCTCCGTTCTCTGTTATTCTCCGACATATAAATATAGTCGTCGTCTAAGTGCATAGGGAGATGAAGTGAACTTTGACGAGGTTTAAAAACATTGAAAGAATTGGCCTCTCTGATTGTCAGAGGTAGCTCATTCCATAATTCGATCCCCTGTACCGCAAAGGATTGCCCAAAGAACATAGTTTTATGGGGAATAATATTTAGTTTAAGGCTCCGGGATGGCCTTAAACATCTTCTGTCCGAATCATTAAAACTAAAATGTTCCTTGAGATAAGCTGGAGCACCAGGATTAAATAACACACAGTACAGAAGGGAAACAATATGCAAATTCCGGCGAAAAACGTATAGGAAACCACTTGAGCTTCGCACGAAATTCTGGTACATGGTCATATTTGCGTAGTCCAAATATGAACCTGTAGGGAACTTATATAAAACCTTTTGCGACTGGCCTCTTCGCGTGCGCTAATAAAATAAATTCAAATAATTTCGAATAGAAAATTTCAAATTCAAATTATTCCAAAGAGAAGATGTCGACAGCCACGCGAAGAGATCAGTCGTTGCTTGTTATCCGCGCCGTCAAGTCATGTTCCGCTCATATGTATAAATCATCTGCCAACTATAATCCTTCTCCACGGCTATGCTGGAGCATCCAACCCGCACATCGCGTCGCACTCCGGCCAGCCAAAAACCGAATAGAGATTTTGTAATCGCTCAAGCTTGTTCAATTGGTCCTTGGTCAGATTAGGATAGCTTGCATCAGCGTAATCAAGAACGGAAAGAAGTAGACTGTGCAAGCATAATTTTGGTAGGAATGGGAAGCAGTGAGCGCAAACTGCGCAGAGTACCCATAGCAGCAAATGTCTTATTACTCAACTCTCTCAAGTGTTGCGTCCAAGATAAGATGTTGTCAATTTAGAAGATACATAGAGATACTAACCTTTTACCCATAGATGTGGAACAAAAGTTCAATTTATCATATAAACAGCCTTCGTCCTGAACTATTCTCAAATTCCTCAATGTAATAGCATCTAAAACCATAGTGTTCCCTCCTTTCCACTCATTCTCCACCTTTTCCTCAAGAGTTAAGGTTGTGTTTAACACATCTGGTGGTGAGTACTCCTCGAACTGTGCCATTCCTAATGTCTGTATGTCTAATAAACATTCTGTTAGATATGAAACGCAACCACCCAAGGCTTTGATTGCTAAGAAACAATTCGCTGCTGGTGTTAATCCTAGTGCATCACCTATAAAAAACATACTACTATTACTTCTTCTGCCGACTATTTATAAAGGTGGCGCTGTGGCAGCAGAGATAGATAGATAGATGTATACTTTATTGAACACCACAGAAATAGGACAAAAGAAAAATACAATAACATAAAATTAACTAAATTTAGTGTGTAATTGGACAGTCTTATCGCTATATAGCGATCTCTTCTAAAGAAGATGATTTTGGAGAAATGAGGAACCAGAGATGTTCTTTTAGAATAAAGAAAAACAAAATACCTACTAACATTGTTTTTTGATCTAGCTATCTAGCTACGGTTCTCACTCATCACGGTTTGCCGATGACGTGGTCATTATGGCAGACACTCCAAGATATCAATACAATGCTCGATGACCTCAGCAGAGTTTCTCAACAGATGGGAATAAAAATAAACATGGTTAAGACAAAAGTTATGTCGAATATCCATGGTCCGCTCCACCTAATCATCGTTGAACTCACCACTCGAAATTGTAGACGAGTGTATACCTGGGTCACGTAGTCCAGCTAGATAGAATTTCGAGAACGAGGTCAACCGCCGAATCCAACTCGGCTGGGCAGCGTTTGGGAAACTACGCCAGATATTTTCGTCCGACATCCCTCAGCGCCTGAAGACGAAGCTCTTCGAACAGTGCGTGTTGCCAGTGATGACCTACGGCTCCGAAACGTGGTCGCTGAGTATGGGCCTCATACGAAAGCTCAGAGTCGCTCAGCGTGCGATAGAGAGGCCTATGCTCGGAGTTTCTCTATGTGATCAAATCAGCAATGAGGAGATCCGTAGCAGAACCAAAGTCAACGATATAGCCCTACGAATGGCGAACCTGATGTGGCAATGGGTTGAGCACAAAGTCCGACGGACCGATGGACGTTGGGACCCGAAGGTGCTGGAGTGGCGACCCCGCACCGACGACATAAAGAGGGTTGCGGGTAGCCGCTGGAGCCAGGCGGCGCAAGATTTGGCCTTGTGGACATCATTACGAGAGACCTATGTCCAGCAGTGGACGTGCATCGGTTGAAGCGACGACTAACCTAGCTCGATAACGATCTTAAATAGTTAAGGCGGCGCTTTCTTGTACAAAAACATTCAATTTATTGTTTAAAAGCGTTGGGTGCTTACAGTAATAACTTACTAATATATTATGATCACTTGTGATGACCATCATTAGTTTAGAAAAAAAAACTAATTTTCTACGAATATTATTTTGTTAATCAAGATTGTCAACGATCATTACCAAGTTATGAAGGTGGCGCTTTGTAGAGTTGTTCGTTTAACATAGGAAAAATTAAGATCCCCTATTTAAGTTTCATTAACTTAGTTGGCAACAATTATTATGTAATATATAGGGGGCGCTGTAGCACCACAGATATTTATTTAACATAGAAATCTCCTAATATTGATTCATCAACTTGTTTTGACAATTTTTAGCATCGCTATTTATATTTAAAAAAAGGGTAAATATTGTGAATGAAACTTTGAAAAGGAAAGGAATGAAGTAAATGTAAACAAAACGTAAGTACACACAAAGTATAAAAGTAAAAAAGCACATTTTTTAAAGAGAATACTCTATGATGAATGACAATATTTTGATATATGGGACCAAGTGGAAGAGGTGAAAGAATTTGTATACTTGGGATCTAAATTTACAAAAGATGGAACATGTGAAAGTGATATTGAAAGGAAAGTGATATATGATAAATGGTGCTCTGCATGAATAGCAAGATGATGTCACAAAGGGCCAGACTGGCTGTGCATGCAGGAGTGTTGGTGCCAACACTTATGTATAGAAGTGAAAGTGGGGTATAGCAGAAGAATCACAAAAGTAAAATAAATGCGGTAGAGATGAGAGTGTTTAGAAGTATGAGTGGATTGAAACTGAATGAAAGAGTAAGAAATAGTGTGATAAGAGAACATTATGGTAGAAAAGAAGATGTAATGACTAAAATTGAGAAAGGTATGCTTAAATAGTTTGGGCACGTAGAGAGAATGAATGAAAGGAGACTGACAGAAAGGATTTATGAGTCAAGAGTGAATGAGAAAGTTGGAAGACCAGGTTATTTTAAATAAAGGCCAGGTCGAGAGTAATCTGAACCGACGAACTTGTATGAAAGGTTTAATGAGAATGAAAGAAGCGAAGGAGAAATGCAAGGATCGTGGCAAGTGGAAGGAAGTGGAGGATGGGGATGCGACGTTATGCTATGTACATGTATGTATTCAAATCACGGTAACAATTTAGCGCTGTAGTAGCAGATATTTATATTGTAAACTATTAGAAGAAATTGAAAAAGAGATTCTAATTACCTTCGTGTAAAAAGGGTTTAATACCCTCAGGCCACTCGCCTTCAGAATTAGTCTTGTAATACTTCTCCGCCAGTGTTTTGAGTGTCTTCTCCGGTGTCCACATGCTAGAAGGTTCTCTACGTGCGTTGTGACAGTGTGTACTGAGAAGCTTCCTTGTACGCGATGTTGTGGATTTTCGATCGAAAATTACCTAGAAAGATAATAACTCGATGTAATGATTATACTTTAGTTGTTTGTTTTAAAATAAGAAATAGCTACAAATATGAAATCATTAGATATATGAAAGTAAAATACTAATACAAACTATCATTTATTTGTTTTTAAAAGAAAAATAAAACATGTTCATAAATGTATGTTCTTAGTTCTTTGACAAGAACAATCAGAGAAAGAGAGAGAGGGAGAGAGCCCTCTCTCTCTTTCTCTGATGAGAAATTTGATGAGAATCTGATTTCTCTCCCTCTCTCTCTCTTTCTCTGAGAGAGAGAGGGAGAATGAGATACATAAACGCGCAAATATATTAATTTTCATATTAAAAAATTGCATTTGTTTTTGTGTGACACATACACGCCCATAAATACACGCACACATGCACAAATTCAAAATTCAGTGACAATTTGAGATAAAAATTCTTACAACTTAATCCCATATCTATACAAAATCAATAAACAAATAAAAATCAATCAATATGGTTTACTAATGTAAAGAACATATTTATAACTATAACAATTTTTAGTTAAATAAGGTGACTGAAAGATCATATTCTATATAAAAAGGTAAGTAGCAGTCCATTAACGTCCCGCTGCTGGGCACAGCCCTCGTCACTCATATGGTGAGAGGGTTTTTAGAGCATATACCCAACACGCTGCTTCACTGCAGATTAGCAGACATAGTACCACAAGTGCGCTCTCTATGCCTACACTCTCATAGAGGGATGTGATGGCAATCTGACACTCGACAGGTGCATCACACAGCGAACTTCCCAACTTCAGGTAAATATTGAGAAAATCTTAATAGTAACCCTCAATATCGATTTTTGAATTGGCCCGACGCTGGGCTCCTACCCAGGATCTCATTTCTATAGACGAACATGCTAATCATTACACCAATGCGGCAGACCATATTCTATGTAAATACAAATAATATAGGTGTTGAGGGTAGAATGACAAAAAAGTTTCCATACCAGAGCCGGTGGGTAGTGTGCCAGTGTCGTAAGCAGTCTAGAAGAATGTTTGTCGTCCTCAAACTGTCCCATGTGGAACTGACCTATCGTGGTATCTATGAAACACACTCCATATGTGCTGCAGCCATTAATTTCCTAAGTAAAAACAACATAAATTGTGTTCAATTTCTTAATTCATTAACATGGTACTGGCACAATGGTACGAGAACCCGCTTCGTTAGTAAAAGTCCTGGGTTCGATTCCTGGCTTGGCAACCTGGTTCGTGGCTGTCTAGAAACTATAAAAGGTAAATTACATCGTATCAAATTAGAGTGTTTCATACATACATAGTATCACGCCTCATTCCCATTAGGGTTTAGCCTTGCATAACTCCTTCGCTGCTTTCATCATTAAACCTTTCATACAAGTTCGTCGGTTTAGAGTACTCATGACCTGGCCCTTATTTAAAATGTCTTCCTCTTCCAATTTTCCCATTCACTCTTGACTCATAAATCGATTTTGTCAGACTCCTTTCATTCATGCTCTCTACATGCCCAAACCATCTCAGCATACCTTTCTCAATTTTAGTCACAACATGTCCTTTTATACCATTGTGGTATTAATCACACTATTTTTTACTTTATCACTCAATTTCAATCCACTATTTATTTTAATTTTGTGCTTCTTCTGCCATACCCAACTTTCACTACCACACATAAATGTTGGCACCAACACTCCTGCACTGCCAGTCTGGCCCTTTGAGACACCATCTGGCTTTTCATAAAATCATCATTTACCGTTAGAATATATCACAGTCAAGCGTTAACTTGCTAGAAACAAAAAAAATATTATACCTCCTCAGCAATAGCCATCATGTGTTCAGAAGTAGCTTGACCAGGGACACTGTCTTGGAGCCCTAGAGCTTGGGCTCCACGAAGGCTCACTTGACATATCTCCCGACGCACCACCTTGTCATATTTGCTGGTTAAACCACCTACAATGATCATAAGCCTTCGTAAACATTTCATTTTACCATAAAAGGCGATGTGGGATGATTATTTGCGGTAAGTTTAAATGCAACGATTGACGCCATGTTTGTGACGTCGTAACGTAATATATTTATTATTATTGCAACAAAAAAAAAATACAAATTAGAAATAAAATTTAGAACTACCTAGTGTAGCTAAAGAGGTCATTTACCATTTCTTGACCTGTAATAGAGATATATATCAGAGAAGTAAGTAAGTAGCAGCCCAATAACATCCCACTGCTGGGCACAGGCCTCCTCCCTCGTAGGAGAGAGGGTTGTTAGAGCATAGACCCACCACGCTACTCCACTGCGGATAGGCAGGCATAGTACACAAGGGCACTCTCGATTCCTTCATTCTCATAGACCGATGTGACGGGATCCGACACGACCGGTGAGAGATCAGGCGCAGGACCGACGGCTTAACGTGCTCTCCGAGGCACGGGGGTGGATTACACCGCCGACTTCCCAACTAAGGGCAAATATTGAGAAAATCTTAAAAAAAACTCAATATTGATTTTTAAATGGTTACCATTAGACCAGTGAGGCAGTATATATATCATATAAAGTAGTTATTGTATTTTCAAACTTTAACATTAGTTATATTGATAATCATTGTAAAAAAACTCAATTTTTTATATTAATCATAAACAAATTATTCATATATTTCAAAAAAAATCACAGGACTATTAACGCACATCGATTGGTCACCATGTTTGTGGCGTCGTAATTTTATGTATATATATATATATATATATATATATATATATCAGAGTCAAATAGTTTGCGGAACGCCGGCGCCATCTGGACAAAGTCAATGAGTCACAAGCCTGCAGCCTGCTTAACAGTTCTCGAGTGACGGTTCACCGGAGCAGTCGACTGTAACTGTGGCGTTCCTAACTATTATTGTTAATGTGTTTGTATAAATTGATAATCTGAGTTAATTAATAAATACGCTATACACCGACGCCCATACTTTGGAGGATGAATCATGGACCCCACTAATGGCGATGGCGATGTCGATGGGGAATCTCTATGCCTATGCTTCTTTTTCTTCTATCTTCTCTCGCATATAAATATGTTTACAAAGATTTAGTTAATTGGATTCAAAACACTGTAACAATTGTGTACTATTGCGAGGAGACATTAACATTGTGACGTCACACGCACTCGGGTTAGTTCGGTACTGTCGATTATATGTTCAGAAATACATATTTGATTCAATATAGTAAGTAATTCAAGTTTTTTTCAAAAGCCTATTATAGTTTTTAGGACCGAGTACAAATTTTGCACGGTCTACGTTTTTACGTAATATATAAGTAAATGTTATAGTTACTCTTTTTGCATCTCTCCTGCATCATTTCTGGTGTTTCAGTTTGTTCAACCCTCGCCACTTTGTATCCTTTGGACACGAGGGTGGACACCATACGGGAATATGCACTCTCCGGAAACCCAGAATGGGCAAATTCACCCTGAAAATCAATTTAGGGTTTTTAATTAGTTTATCTTCTTAAATAAATCTTTTGAAGTCATTCTTTTACATCATCATCCGTCGTACATTGGAATTATATACTTGACTGTTCAAAAGTACTGTAAATAAACAATTTTTCTCATTTAAAGTTGTACTCATAAAAAATCATTATCAAATCATGTCCAATAATAACAGGTAACATCGCTGGGGAAAGTGGTAGTATATAAGAAACTCACCTTCATATAAGAAAATCCGAGTTCATTGACCCCTACAGCTGCATCCATATGGTAAAGCTCGTAAAACTTACCAACTTTAAAGAATAACACACAATCGTAATGGGAAGATTTCATCTCCCACCATTGTTTGTGGGCCTAGAACAATTTTAGTAATTATTTATACTGAGTCCACTAAAACTCAATATCAATTAGCAAGAGGGTTAGTTAATGCCAGTTAAAGTAATATGAGCCTAAAACAAGATACTTGTTAATATTCTTTATTGAACACCACGCTAAAATAGATGTACAATTACTCAGTATAAGGTACTTTAAGTGTGCAATTGGGTGGTCTTGTCGCTCATTAGCGATCTCTTCCATACAACCCTGGCATTAGGGAACCCGTGAAAGAAAAGGGAGAGAAGGTAAGTGGTGTATATAAATGAAAAGGCATACAATTTCTAAAAATAATATATAGATATATACAAATAATTACATAAATAAATATATACATACATAGCATCACACCATCATTTCCTTCAGGGCAGGCAGAGACCACATCCTTCCACTTGCCACAATCCTTGCATATCTCCTTTGCTTCTTTCATTCTCAATAAACCTTTCATACATGTTTGTCAATTTACTCTTGACCTAGCCCTTATTTAAAATGTCCGGGATTTGATCCAGTAATTAATTGTTCTAAGTATATAAATTAAAAATGTATATTGTAATGATGATGACAAAAAAAACATCACCAGACTGAGATTGTTGTGGGATCTTCTGAGATCAAGGCACAAAGGAATCCTCATAACTTTAGATCGTATGTTGGCCTTTAAAATAAAATTTGACGATTCAATGAGTGCTGTAAAGGCCTACTTGAATAAATATATTTTGATTCTATTTGATGAACTCAAATGATACATATTAATACAAATACATCGACTTTATGAAACAGAAAAGAAAAATTGAAATATTTTTAGTCTTAATGTAGTTTAAGGTAAAAATATCTGAATTCTAACCTAGGTTCATAACATAGGTTTAGCTCTATAATAGTTATAATAACAAAAAATAAATTAACTTGTGAATGTTTTCACAATTGGCAGTTAACAAGTCTGTATGGAACAATAGAAACAACAAAATATACATACTGGAGTCTGTGACTTCAAAAATTCAGTTGGTACATAAAGTGTTGAGGGGTTGTAGTCTGGGTGATCCGGTTTCCGCTTGTGAGCATCTCGGACCTTATCTGGTTTCAACCAGTCTAATTTACAGTGGACCCAATTCCCTTCATCAGCCAAAGCTGGGGTATCCTGAGGCTCAGTTTTTATAGTGGGACTGCAAAAATTTATTAAAGAAAACACATAAGCTGACTGATATATCTTAAAAAAATTGATGTATCACATTTTGCTTTTAATATTTCATTTTAAACTTCTATGGGAAATAGCCAATCCATAAATCTATTTATTTGATATAATTCTTTATTATTGGATGGCAACAATCTTATATACACATAAATACATACAGAAAAACATCAACAGTGGATGTACATCAGTTGAAATGACAACAACAATTGTATTATTTGTCTTATGTACATAAAAATAAACACAAATATATCTCAAAGATAATCTATGCATGCCAAATTTACTTAAAATGATATTTTAATTTATTTTCAAGTAAAATGTTTTTTACACACCCATCGTTTAAAGCCGCTTTTTTTGTTTTAGTGCTTTTAGGGGAATCCCCTGGCTCATATTTAAAGCTGTTCTGCAACTTCTTCTCCAGTGATAACTTTTCTTTTGTTTCTTCAATTTTATTATCTGCTATAATATATAGATTAGTTATATTCATAGTTTTTCAACTCTTAAGCTGTAGACCTTGGTTTTTTTCTTATTGATACTAAATTATCAATATCAAAAACCAAGGAAATTGTTTTTAGATTATTGATGTGACAATTTTAAATAAGTTTGTAACCGTAATAAAAGATAATAAACTGGTACAACTGATTTCTTTTACGCCACTTGCACTTGTAAATTTATTTTATCATTAAGTGCTTGTATGAGCTTTAATGATTTATTAAAATAAAACAATATAATAACAAAATATTTAATATCCTATTTAAAAAAAGCCATTAAAAATCAAATTTGATACAAAGACAGAGGGATAAAAGAAAAATGCAAACTGATTGCAAAAATCCTTTAATTGCCTATTAAAGTTTACCATAGTTCTTTGTCAATTTATAAAGAACTAACTGTTCCCAGTAGTTTTACCCAGATAGATCATAATCCAGTGGAGATATAGATAATTTTTTTATTAATCATATGGAATTGTATATATAAACCATTCTCTAATCCACCTGAAGACACAATATATTTCAAAAAATGTGGTCCAGCCATTTAGCAATTCAGTGACATACACAAGCATATAACAATTTTAAATAAATGTATACTAGCTCACCCGGCAAACGTTACCTTGTCATATGATAACTTTATCATAAAAGGGTAAAAACTTAGGGTTGTATGTATTTTTAATTCTACTCCATAAAAAATAACAAAAAAATAAAAAATTTGGGGTGGATCACCCTTAACATTTAAGGGGATGAAAAATAGATGTCCCATTCTCCACCCTAGCCAATATGCACCCTACGATTCATGTAAATCTGTCCAGCCGTGTTGGAGGAGTTTAACTTCTAACACTAGGATATGAAAATTTTATATATTATATATATACATAAAGATTATTACCACTGTAGTTTTTTAAATTTAAAGATGTAAAGGTAGACAATATAATTCTCTTTAAAAAATATATATGTGGAAAACATCATTATAACATTTTAAATGAAACCTATTGACTCACCTTTATTTTCTACATCAGAGTCATCAGAGTCAACAGAATTCATTCTGATCCTCTTTCTTTTCTTCATATGAATGGGAGAATCTTCATCACTGTCTCTTTCTTCTTGGTGTACCTTAGGAGACTGTGTAGATACTCTTTCACGTTTCTTACCTAAAATTTATAGATTTTAAATATGATTCAGTTACCACAATAAAAATTACAAGAAACTTTGAACAAACATATAATTGAACAAGCTATGATTGCTTTCTGTTAAATTATTGGGAAAATGTGGAATAAACTATGAAGGGAATTTTTAACTCCATCTGCTATGCGAGAGATATATATTGACCATTCTTTGAATCCATCTGGACACATAAAAATTTCATCAAAATCGGTCCAGATGTTTATTATCTAGATATTTTGTACAAGTATTTAGAAAATAATGATATTACTGAAATAAATAATATAAGTCAATAATGACACTTTTTAGGGAATACTTATGAAGATATATGTCTGAATAGGCTCAAAATACAATAATTACCTACTCTTATAAGATAAATTCAGCGATCATAAAAACTTGGAATACTAAGACATTGTGAAACAATACCTTTTTCCAAGATTGTAATAAAAATTAGGATTTTTTATTTTTACTACAATAAATAGAATTTAACGCAAACTTACTTTCAATTTTCTTTTCTTTATTGCTTGAAGTCAGCGCATTTTCAGCGTCTCCATTCGATTTAGTCTTTTTAGCACTAGGAGGTGTTTTTGTGAAATAATTAAACAATGTATTTGAAGATGCATTACTGTTACGTTTCGACATTTCTATTGTATATTGTTAGATATCAAACAATTCAATTTATTGGTTCAAAGCAATATTGTTTTTGCCGGTTTTGGCGCAAAGTTATAATTATGTCAAAATATATTTTTTTTTTAATGTCAATCGAAAAGGCAAAAGCTTTTGACTATAAAGTATGAACCCTCGTCTTCAGTTAGATCAAATTTTTATAACTACTCCACAGATTAAATAGTATTAGATAGACAACTTTTGACGAATCTCAACTCAGTTTTTCAACGACAGCATAATGTATGTAATAAACCACAGTGCAAATTAAATTAATGATGCGACCCATAGGCGCCACTATTTTGGCCTTGGCTACTGTGAGCGTCTTTCATTATACTTACACTCCTCGGTCGGCTGTTCCTGGCGATGTGCGAATATTTTGAAATCTGTAAATCACTCGAAGAAATCTATTCCCCCAGGAGTGGGTAAAGGAAATTTCTTCTGTAAATTTATACGAACTAAAAAGTTTTTTTTGTTAACATTTTTACAGACTGTGGATCTTTTCCGAAGACAAGTGTTTTAAACAGCACACTATCAATATGACGTCAGTGACTTCAAAGATTTTTTAAATTATTGGCAGTATAATTTGGCCGTGACTGGCTTCACCTGATGGTAAGTGACGATACTGTGTAATATAGTAAAGGCTAATTCACCTATTACTACTCACCTCTCACGCAAATATTTTGATTGGTGATACATATTTGCTTCAACCAGAATTAGACAAATTCCAAAATGCATTTTTTAAATTTGTTCTGCAGAAAATTGAACTTAGCACCTGTGCCATCAATGCAAGTACTCGCACCATGGAGCCAGCGAGGTCATCAAAAAATAATAATAGAAGACACAAGGATACGAAAATATTTATTTTATGTAATTTATTATGCGAAATACTAAAAACTAAATATTTAAGTATTTCTAAAAGGCAAAAACTTAATAACTAATTGTAAAATTACAAGTTTGGTGTAAAATGGCAGCGAGAATATTACATACCATGTTCTGTTTCAATTGTTTATTCATAAAATTTTAAGGAATGTCTTTTTTATACATTACATATTATTAAACAGCAATCACAAATCAAAATATAATCAAGAAATATAACATTAATATACAAATCGAAACGAAATAATAATTAATAGAATGTGTTGAAATTTCAAAACTACCCTCATTAATGACTTATAAATAAGAATAAAAAATACATTGAAGTTAATATAAAAATAAGAAAGAAATCATTTTTATTTATAAATAAAATATTGTTTAGTTATGTATTCAGTTTTATAGCTTTTAATATTTTTTTTAAACATCAAAGTTACTAAATGTCTTGAATGCATAAAATAATTTATAATTCTAATACTCATACACTGTTTATGTATAGAAAATTTAGTATGATGGTGTCAATTAAACCCAAAAAATGGTTAATTTTTACATGACATTGCTTTTTTTTATTTACTTTTATATGGAAATTTCGAAGCTATCATCTTTCAGCTATTAATTCATTCATTTTATAAAACCATCTTTTCTTATATAATTTCCCAAATGCATTAATGTGAACAAATTTAGATAGAGTAGAGTGGTCGGTGTAGTCTCATCAAGGATTATGTGAATTTCATGTCATTTTTAAGTTTATTTCATATTAGGTTTTTGTACATAAATATAAAATAATAAGCTATTTTGAAAAACGTAAATAAAAATGCTGCTTAGTGAAATAATATTATGCCAAATATTAAATATACAATTTGTTAGTAAACCGCTTTTGAAAACGAAGACAGAAGATAGTACTTTTAATGATGGGACGAAAAAATATAAATCCTGATAAAAAAATTGCTTTATTAGCATTATTTTCAGTCCATCATATCAGTAATCTAAATCAAACCACAATGTCATAAAATATACTTTAAAAAGAACCAGTAATGAAACCCAAAAATAAAATCAACTGATGTCTTAGCTTGCTCTTATCAGCGTCAGTTGTTTAGCTGTACGAACACGATGGAGCGTAAATTTATTTATTATATGACACAACTTAATAAATAAATATTCCGGCGTCTCCTGTTATCTAGACATCTTTGGTGAAAGCTTTCTTTTGGTAATACATTAAAAAAGGAACTATATTCTACTGAACACTAGGTTAAATATTTTATTTTATTTTTAGGTTTCTTTTGTGTTTAGTTATATATATGAAAGAGATATCCAGGTATCTATTGATTCATCACGATATCTCTGGAACCAAAAGGCATAGAGACTTGAAATTTGGTAGAAATATTTCTTTTGCTCAGTGGAGGTCAGCCAAGGACAAATTTTACGAAATTCCACCCTCACCGGGTGTTGCCCGTAAGTATGTATGTTTCTTATTTGTAAAACAATTTGCCTAAATTAATGAAAATGCTACCCAAAAACATTCCACGCAGACGAAGTCGCGGGTTCAGCTAATTTATAATATATGCCGAGTAGTTTCCTTACATTAAGTGCAAGTTAATGATCATGTTTTTGGAATACTACCTAGTTTTAAGCAATACCAATAATTTTATACATCTGTATGTATAGATTCAAAAGAAAGTATGTATGGGTCAAGAATGAATTACTAATCAAATGTTTACTCTACGCTGATGATCAAGTAATACTTGCGTCATCCGCTAATGAGCTACAGGAGATGCTAAATATTATGAAAGAAGCTTTGAAAGGGAAAGGAATGAAAGTTAATGTAAACAAAACGAAAGTTATGCTTTTTGAACGAGATGAATCTATGATGAATGGCAATATTTTGATAGATGGGAAACAAGTGGAAGAGGTGAAAGAATTTGTATACTTGGGATCTAAATTTACAAAAGATGGAACATGTGAAAGTGATATTGAAAGGAGAGTAAATGCAGGGAATATGGTAAATGGTGCTCTGCACGCCTTTATGAATAGCCAGATGGTGTCTCAAAGGGCTAGACTGGCTGTGCATGCTGGAGTGTTGGTGCCAACACTTATGTATGGTAGTGAAAGTTGGGTATGGCAGAAGAATCACAAAAGTAAAATAAATGCGGTAGAGATGAGAGCGTTGAGAAGCATGAGTGGATTAAAACTGAGTGACAGAGTGAGAAATAGTGTGATAAGAGAACGTTGTGGTATAAAAGAAGACGTAGTGACTAAAATTGAGAAAGGTATGCTTAGATGGTTTGGGCATGTAGAGAGAATGAATGAAAGGAGACTGACAAAAAGGATTTATGAGTCAAGAGTGAATGCGAAAGTTGGAAGGGGAAGACCGAGGCGAACGTTCCTGGACCAAATCCAGGACATTTTAAATAAGGGCCAGGTCAAGATGGCAAGTGGAAGGATGTTGTCTCTGCCTATCCCTATGGGAATGAGGCGTGATGCTATGTATGTATGTAAGAGTGATATTCTGTGATTGATTTAAATGAATTAAAAAAAAAAAGATTATTCCCGTCCCATTATCAAAGGTGTCATTAGTATTGTCGTATGTCTTCGTTTTCGGAACCGGTTTCCTAACACCTTATACATTAGACCCTTTCTGTCGCTTCTTTTTTGGTAAAAGAAATAAAGGGGCACGCTAATTATCGAAAATGATAAGTCCATATGTTTGTAAAATAAAACGTTACCCTATATTTGAGTTAATAACAATATAAAAAGTTGCTTTCGTTGCTCTTTACATAAAGCTCTTGTTTTCTTAAATTTTCCATATTTTTCGAAATGCCCCCACAAAAAAAAAGCCTTAAGTATAACAATAAAGCAATGAAAATATAGAATATAAACAAAATATTATCAATTATAATAATTCTATAAATTATAAAAAAAAAATAGAAACTTTACGTTTTTTTTAATAATAATAAAGCATATTCTATTAAATCATATGTTTGTGCGAATCTTTATATATCATATTGTTAAAATATTTTTTTTAATATCCAATTTTTAAAAAAGGCTGGTAAATCTTTTAAAAAATATAAAGATATATCAGCATTTTATAAAGAGTTGTCTACTGTTTTTACACGGTTAATACTACTAGCTGTCTTAAACCAATATAAATTTAAAACAATTAAAAGTGCATGCGTACAAAGTACACATGTCAGAAGTGAAACTTCTTTGGCAAACTAATATTAAACTTTTGTTTATATTTATACAAATGTAAAACTTTAGATTACCGAAACTCAAAGGAATACAAACAAATATTGAAAGTGTTTTTTGTCAATGTTAGAAATTATTAATTTAATTTTGTTCAAACTAAGTAGTATTAAGTAAAAATTGTATACTCATGCGCCTAAAGAAGTTTCACTTAAAAACAAATCAAAAGCACTGGCTGGTAAAAGTTTTTTTTTTTTAATATAAAGACTCATCAACATTTACTATCTATAATCTGTGGTATATCATCTACATTATTATCTGTGGTTCTGGCACAGATAACGCTATGGACTTGTGGGGAAGTACTTGTCCCCCGTTGACGTATAACTCGTCCTTGACTATGACGTCTTCTCCAAGTACCGTGCAGTTCTCCATTCGTACCCAGCGTCCCACTACGGACCGCCAGCCTACAATACACCCATCAAGCCACGCGTGTTGTCTTACACAAGCACCTCTAAGTATTGTAGTGCGTTTTATACAAGCACCTGAAAAGATTTCAGCAAGTTTTTATTTAGTGTTGAGAACTGAGCATTCTCGTTTAGAGAAGTTACGGGTTGACCAATGGTTTATTTAAAAAAATAGTACACGCAATTATTTTTAACTTTTTAAAGTATATTAATATATTTGTAAGAGTTGGTTGTGAAGGCGGTTCTTTTTCTGTTAAAATTTGTATTTTTAGTGAATCTGAAGTAACGTAGCAGTCCATTAACGTCCCACATTTGGGCACAGGATTGACAGGCATAGTACACAAGTGTACTCTCTATTCCATCACTCTCATAATCCGACGTGACGGCAATACGACACAACCAGAGAGAGATCAGGCGCAGGACCGACGGCTTAACGTGCTCTCCGAGGCACGGGCGTGGATCTCACCGCCAACTTCCCAATTTCGGACAAATATTGAGAAAATCTTAATATAAAACTCAATATTGTTTTTTTTTAATTGGCCCGACCCGGGACTCAAACCCAGGACCTCATGTCTGTAGTCGAACATGCTAACCACTAGACCAGTTGTTACATATAAGGAATATATTCGTGGTTTATCAGATCAGGGCCTCTAGACAAGTTAAGCGTCATTTCCATACATTTTTTGAGCGTTAGCAATCTACGAAAGTAACTTGTCTACGGCCCGCAGACCGCAGGTTGATCACTCCTGGCCTAAAGAAAGTTGTCTTCACAGAGTGAATTTATACGGGGCCACTGTTTATTAGATCAGGGGTAACCAACCAGCGGCTCGCGAACCACAAAGGGCCTGTAAGCCCCTATTATTCAGCTCGCAGGCATACAAATGCGTAGTACAATACAAGTAATGATAAATATAATGCAAAAATGAGTTTATAAGAAAAGGTTGCTCGACTCATGTATTAGATCAACTGTTCAAAACCAAGTCAACGGTAAACGACATAGGTTTTCAAAAACCTTAATCCTTGGTTTATAATGGATGAAATTCAATTGAATTAAAACTTATTATATATATTCCATTCAGTTTACATATTATATCTTATGTTAAAACACCAAATAATATTTAAGAAATGTTCTTACCATCTTCAATGACTACATTAGGTCCAATAGTAACGTTAGGTCCTATCCGGCATCCCTTCCCTATAGTTGCAGTGGGGTCTATTATCACATTACCCACCACGCCAGAACCTTCGTGGAGCATGTCTGAATTCTTCTGCCGCAAACTGTTTAGGTATAGGCACATACCTGAAATAAAAAAAATGAGACAAAATTATAATTGAAATATAATTAAAAATGAAAATAATGACTCCTCTTGTATTAAAAAATATGGAGAAAGTTTTTACCTGTGTCATGTAATTTGTAAAAATGATTAGACTTGTTAATCTTTTTTTGATTACCCAATATTAAGGAGAAGTTGTTTAAATATTTCAAGTTGTAAAAATTATATAATAGACTTGTTAATCTGTTTCTGATTATCCAATATTATGCAGAAAGTTTTTAATTCTTTCATGTAATTTGTAAAAATTATATAATAGACTTGTTAATCTTTTTTGATTATACCTTCAGAACAATTAAAACATCGTTTAGCTTATTCAATGTTATGAAGAAGATCATTAATATTCTTGCATAACATCGTTCTATTAACATGCTCCTATTACAAAATTAAACACGAAATCTTACTCTATTTCTCTACTTTATTTAATTTATCGCATATTTATTTCATTTTTGTTCTATTTTTTATAGTTTGCTCTTTATATATAGTTTTAAAGTGAAAATTTTACTGGTCTTTGTATTCATTTTATAACTTCTTATTTAAATGTTAAGCCAAAATTGTACTATTTGTTTTCTAAAATATGACCTTAACCTAATTTAAAAAAGGATGACCTATAAAAACTTATGTGCTCGACATATGAATAAGATCATTTACTGTTTCGTCTTATACATTTATACAACAGTGATAAAAACATACAAGATGTTTAAAAAACTCTCACGTTTGTTCGATATAATAAGGGATAGTAAAAAAAATGAGTCAAAATATATAAAAAAAATAAAGTACAAAGTGAAATTAGCTGGGAAAATTTATTACGCTTTAATATAAATCATTTCGTTTGGGTTTTGTCCTTGAAAGCTCTTAGAATTGGTTAGTTAATTTTTTACGAAAATGATTAGAATTTATTGTGGTCGCGACTAATTGTACCTATATAACAAACTGCTTTTGTATATTGAAAATATAAATAATAAAAAAAAAAACATTTTTGTTGTATAACGCTATGAAGAAGGCTGTTAACTACTTGTAAATTTAATAACTGCATAGTACATATACAAAATTTTACAAACCTGTTAAAAAATCCTTCGGTTGTCCAACGTCCATCCAGAATCCCTGTAACTCCATGGCGTACAATTCCCCATCCTTTGCCATGAATGGAAACACTTCCTTTTCAATCGAGGTTGGTTGCAATTGTATCCTGTTTAGGACTGATGGATTGAGTATATACATTCCTGAAATATTGTGTATAATATAATAAAGAAAACTGCCTCATTGGTCTAGTGGTTAGCATGTTCGAGTACAGACATGAGGTCCTGGGTTCGAGCCCAAAAATCAATATTGAGTTTTCTACTAAGATTTTCTCAATGTTTGCCCGAAGTTGGGAAGTTGACGGTGTGATCCACCCCAGTGGCGCGGAGAGCACTTTAAGCCGTAGGTCCTGCGCCTGATCTCTCTCGGGTTGTGTCGGATTCCCGTCACATCGGACTATGAGAGTGAAGGAATAGAGAGTGCACTTGTTGTGTACTATGCCTGCCAATTCGCAGTGGAGCAGGGTGGTGGGTCTATGCTCTAAAAACCCTCGCTCCTTGGAATGAGGAGTCCTTTGCCCAGCAGTGGGACGTAAATGGGCTGCTATTTACTTTACTTATAATAAAGTTTAATTGTTTAAAAAACCATTTGAATTTTATAGATCTATTGCTGAAGAAGGCTATTAACCAGAATGATGAATTTTACACAATGTGATATGTATATTAATATTGAAGGCACTAGTCAAGATAGCCCATTTAGAAAGAAAAGTAGACCACATTACAATTTATAGGACTGAAGCTGCAATGAAAAATGTTTCAAAAGCCTATGATGATTATTAGCTGATGTAATTTATTGTATTTACTTCAGTTAATAATTAAGAATGTGTGCGTACAAAGTACACATGTCAGAAGTGAAACTTCTTTGGCAAACTAATTTTTAAGGCTTTTTAAGACTTAGAGGAAAGGAAGATATGTTAGGAATCTAATGAATTTAATTGTCATTAAAATATTAAGTGTCAAAAATAATGTATTGAAATCTCAAATGACTAATTGTAAATTTTTGCCAATATTAGAAATTATTAATTAAATTTTGTTTCTGAATTTAAAATTTAGAAAAGAGAATATATGAAATATTTTTATTTAATATTTTATGAAAAATAGCTACCTTTACCTCTCAGTCTTTCAGATTATCTTCCTAATGATCCCTTATCTGTCATACAAGTTACATACACATTTTATGACTTGAAAAGACAAACTCTGTAAATGAACTTTGAATTACATGAAATTAGTAAAGAATATTCACCTGCATTAATTTTGTTAGAGATAAACTCTTGTGGTTTTTCAATAAAGCTTTCAATTTCACCATTCTCTTTATATACGACAACACCATATTTGGATGGCTCTTCTACTTTCGTTACTACTATGGTCCCTTCCTTGTACCAAAGACAAAAGATATAAGTTACTTTCTTTTTATACAATAATAATAATATTTATTTATTTGTCAAATGTGGTCAGTTAGTAGTCAATGTTACAATATATCTGTGATAGACACTTATATTGTATTTTACTGTTTCCAGCTTACAAATTTTATCTCCTTTTTTATTGTCTAGTTTTAACAATATTATAAATTTAATTATACAACAGATACTTAAGATGTATAATATGTCAAGTAAAAGTCAATAATAAATTTATATAAAAAAAATATTTCTTAAACTAAAATTATGTCATTTCTTTTCACAATAAATAATCTGACTGATTCAAAAATTAGAATTAAGCAAAAAAAGCAGCACATCAATATCCCTTATGCATAGTGTGAGCCCCTTCGTTAGCTCACTCTTGCGAAGACTTGCCGGTTCAGGATAAATGAAAATGCCACCAGATTCTTCACTCCAACGCTCCGCCGCCCACTTGTCACCAACTAACTGTTATTTGCAGAAAACCCGGAAACAGGAACAGGAATACGGTTTGCCGAAAGTGGCCATCTAATGTAGGTTTTTTACGACTGACAAACGTGCACTATTGTGACAAGCAAGCGACGGGGGTTATCGATTTATTGGATAAAATGTGATTCCTATGATTGGCGTTTTATTTATTACCAATCACAGGGGCTACTTTAATTACAAAAATGGTTCTATTTTTAGCGATGACAAATAGTGTATACGCTATAGTTACAAACATTATACATACTTATAAATATCAGACTCTAAGTTACAACAAAATCTGTCTCTTA
>JACTOM010000917.1:2652615-2666869 GCA_015832385.1 Elymnias hypermnestra
GCCGAAAGTGGCTATCTAATGTAGGTTTTTTACGACTGACAAACGTGCACTATTGTGACAAGCAAGCGACGGGTGTTATCGATTTATTGGCTAATATGTGATTCCTATGATTGGCGTTTTATTTATTACCAATCACAGGGGCTACATTAATTACAAAAATGATTCTATTTTTAGCGATGACAAATAGTGTATACGCTATAGTTACAAACATTATACATACTTATAAATATCAGACTCTAAGTTACAACAAAATATATTATACAACGAACGATGTTTAACAATATCATTTAACAATTTTAGTTTAATAAAAAAGGGGAATAAATTTACAATAAAAGGGAAAAGTCGCGAACACATAGTAATACCCTTTATGTAAATCTGATCTGTTTAAAAAGTAATGTCACACACCAATGCTTCATCTGGCAAATTATACATTTTTGTTTGTGTAAATTATGAATTTGTAAAAAAATTATTTCAAGGTGCCAGCCCAGGATTCGAATCTACAAGTTCTCTGAATGAGAATCCACTCAGCTTGCATTTAAGGTTTTTAAAAGACATACAGTGTATTTTATCATATTACAGCATATATGTATCAATTATTTAAATGAGTAAATAGCATTCTAAGCACTAAAAGAATGATAATTTTACTACGATTTAGTTTATCAACATGATGTAATTGCCTCTATATCTCAAAAATGTATTGAAACACAATTTTAACAACTATTTCAACTATTTACACTGTATACTATAACTTTGTATTAACAAGTGTACAGTAATGCAAATAAATGTAATAAGCACTTTCATAAGAATGTGAATTCATTGAAATATATTGAAATAAATACTGAGACACGCTGAGAGAGGTAAATTTGTATGAATACATTATAAAGAAAGTTTCTAATTACTATAGATAATAGAAATGGTAAAGTCATTAACTAAGAACCATTAATTTTTAGTACAACTTTCTAAATAACTTTTCCACTTTGCATGAAATAACATTTATATAAACAATTCTTTAGTATGTGTGTGACTGAAGTTATCCTATTTGGCTGGTCCGATTATGATGACTTTTTTACAGTTTCATTCAATAATGGTGGAAAATTAGTTACACTATTTTCATATTAATATATTTATGTATACAAATAAATCCTTAAATTATACAAAACAATATCAATCACTATGCCTGTTATGTATAAATAAATATTTTAGCTCATTTCACTTTTAATTTATACATTTAGTAAATTTTAATTATAGTTTATATGCTAAAATAATGTTTGTCAAGTTAGCTAGTAATAGGTATAAGTTTTTCTGTTTTATCTTAAAAAAATTATTTATATACATACCTTGCCATGGGTTCTATGGAATTTAGCTAGTTCTTTAAATGGGAATTCACAAATGACATCAGAATTAAGTACAAAAAATGGTTCTGGGCTTGCACTTAATAGTTCACGAGCTAATGCCAAAGGACCTGCAGTGCCAAGAGGCTCAGTCTCATGTGAAAATGTTAATGTTACACCAAGCTTCGAGACCTGCTCAGTCAATTCTTTCTCCATTTCCTCAGCTCTATATGAGACTGCTAAAATAACCTGCATAAGAATGG
Source organism: Elymnias hypermnestra (assembly GCA_015832385.1). Taxonomy (NCBI): domain Eukaryota; kingdom Metazoa; phylum Arthropoda; class Insecta; order Lepidoptera; family Nymphalidae; genus Elymnias; species Elymnias hypermnestra. Next base: position 2,654,210 of record JACTOM010000917.1, read on the forward strand.
CCATTTTTTATATAAAATAAAATTTGACAGACAAATCCTGGCAGGGCAAGGTAAGGAAATTGTATCTTCTATTAGTAATAATGTCTAATTGATCTGAACTTCTGGTCTGCTTCAACTGAGAATAGTTGCTCCTCAATACATCCTACCATCTTAGATTATATCACCACTTACTGATAGGTGACTTCACAGGGTAATGTTAACTAGTACCCTTTAAAAAAGTTAATGCTTGACTGGGATCATGTATCACCTGATGGTAAGCAAACAAGAATAAATGACATAAAATACATTTAAAGCCTATTCCGGTGCCATCTAGCATAAAATTCTTAAACTAGTTACATGGAAAGAAACCTTTCGTGAGTTTTAAATAAATGACGCTGTACAAATTTCCGCAAATTAAATGCAATTAGTTAACTATTATTAAGAAAACTGTATTAACATTTAATGTTATAAGATACAAGTTAAAAAAAATGCTAATTTTTGTTTGCTAACAATAAAAATAATTAAATTGAAAATTATAACAAAATATATAGGGAGATTGTGATCTTAGCAGGAAAAAGTTGATAAACTTACTTGTGTTACTCCAGCCTCTACTAATGCTTCGATTTGGTGCATTAAAATAGGTTTATTTGCAAATTCAACAAGTGGCTTCGGTCTACTTAAAGTTAAGGGTCTAAGTCGAGTTCCATAGCCGCCGACAAGTATAAGGGCGCGTATATCACCTAATTTCTTATCAGAACCACACATCGTTGAATTTTAATATTTAAAAATAATGTTAAAGTTTTTCGAGAGCTTCGTCGTCCTCACTATGTGTAATGTTTGTTTAATCTTTTTCATCAGCTCATACGTGGCGTACTTCAAAGTATTTATCGTAAAAAAATACAAAGAATTGAATGGTATACAATCAGATACGTCGCTGTATGCGTCACTCAATCATTCAATGTCAACTGTCAAAGATAGCACGGAATACAGATTATATTACACTTTTTATTTAATCTTCCTGCTTAAAATATACAGCTTTATTTTATATTATTTACCTTGGAGAAGATATAATTTTGAGTATCGATATTAGGATATTTCTCCATCGTGTTCATAGTAGAATACCTCATTCTTGTTTTTTTATGGAATGATTTTTGACTGTGGTAATATGAAACACTTTAGTCCGCACGTATCGTTTAGTGTTAATAAGGTACCCAATGGATTGTCAAATAATAATTGAAATAATATTTAATAAGTATTCTACCACATTAAGAAATACGTTTTATCAACTCGCGTTTACAATCTCCAACAAAAAAGATTATATGTAAAAATGATACAGCGTAAAATGTATACCAGTAGAAAACATAATTAAATTATAAAATCTGTTATTAATGTTGAAATCTGCTATTATTGTTTAAATTTGTTAACTTTAATAAACACATATTTTATATTCACATAAAGGCTGAACATAAACATTAACTAAAACTCAACATTTAAGAGCCGATGAATTTTCAGAGGGACGATGAATTTTCATATGCTTTACAAAAGGTTTTTGAGACATTAAAAGAATCCTCAGAGAATTTATAAGTGAGCATATTACTTTATTTGATACTCAATCAACTCACGGTAATTGATACAAAGAGTGTGATAAATATTTCTCAGATATAATTTTTTAAATAGGGTTTTACAATAAATAACAATACTTTTATATTCTCAAAACTTTTATGTACTGTAGTACATTTTACTCCTAGTTATTGACGATATACTACCATTATATGGATGCAAATGGCGTAAGATTGGGCAAAGCTGAAATCTTTAAGTGAGATCAATGACCAGCGGTAGATCTCCAGCGATAGATGTTCATCGGTTGATATGATAATGATGACGACAACCATTAATACTATATTAATATTACACGTTTATTATATTTACTTCATTTTCTATTTAAATTTAAATGTTATTATGGCTACAGAATAAAAACTAAGTTTATTGTATAAAACCACAGACTGTCGAAATCACTAGTTAACCTATTAAAAATTGCGTGAATTGTCATTTTTTGTCAGATTGTGACATTACGTAATGGCTGGTATATGGTAGTTTGTCAGTGTCACAAAATCTTAAAAAAAATCTTCTAACCTGTTATACAATGGCTATGCCGGTGCGGATCTTATCCCGTTGCAAAGGTAAATGTTCTTTTTACTATTTCTAAGATAAACAGCCACAATGTTATAAAATATGACCAATTTACAATCAAAACTGTCGGCCCTTTATGTCTACGTTTCTCTTATTTTTTCTTATGACCCTGACACTGTGATAACAGCCCCGCTTTGATTGATTGATTCAACAACTAAAACTGATTTTACAGATAAAATCTATTCGTTAAAAACAAATTTTCATATAACAAATTGCTTGCTAAATTTTTAATGACACCAATGTCATTTCTATTAGGGTTAACCTTCGTCTATAAATACAATCTATTGATATATTCGCTTAGATAACTTATAGTTACGACTATAACGTGACTATAAAGCTGCAATATTAATTTCCTGTAAAAACTTGTTCTTGTTAATCCTATGTACTACTGATTGTTGGATCAATATGTTGACCTTTGGACAATAACAGTTGACTGCTTATCATATGTATTGTTTTATACATTTTATATGTTTGTAGTATTCTATATATCTTCTTACCATTCATATATTTCAACTATTCATACATAATATTGCATTTTGAGAAGTGGGTGTGGTTAGTGGATATTGATCTTATTTTATTAAAGTTATAACATAACAATAAGGAGTGAATATATAAAACAGTGCAAGTGTTAATATTACAGTAACAAAACAACATAACTCTAAATTATAGAGATATTAATATATTTTAGCATTTTGTTAGACACTGTATATTTATATTTAATTAATAATTTTCATGCAAAAATATATAAAAATATTAGTATGCCTTCTTCATAACAAAATGATATACTTGTTGTGCAAAAAGTTATGGTAGTTGAGAAACCTGTAGTTTATTGAAATGTTGATACTCAATAATAATGATTCATATTTATACAATTCTGATAGAAATATGGAAAAATTGTTAAATGCATCTGAACTCACAAAAAATAGTAGAAGTTTATAATAACTAATAATATAAAAGATCTTGTTATGCATCTTTACATATAAAGGTCTTGTTATGTATATTTGTATTAGGAGGAAGTTTTTCAGTCATTTAGAAAAGGGAAGATATAAAGCAACTTAATTACATCACACAGCTGGAGAATAGTCTTCTCTCGCATGCGATAGAGAGCTTAAGAACATAGACCCACCACTCTGCTACATTGAAGTTTAGCAGACTATACTTATTCTAGAATTACCCTGGGATATGCAGGTTTCATCACACCTGATCCTTAAGCAACAATTGTTTCTTCATTGTTTGTTGAATCATTATAGTATTAATTTATTAGACGTTATTGAATTAAATTAATTGTTATATGTATGGTTTCATCATTAACTTACAGAAGGCTTAAAGCTTGGCAACATAAGGCTTTCATCATCATGTAGCATGCCATATGCACAGACTAGGAAAAACTTGGCTTTAACAAGTGAAACTAAAGTCATAGTGCAAGGGTTCACTGGCAAACAGGGCACCTTTCACAGCCAACAAGCCCTTGATTATGGTACAAAAATTGTTGGTGGTGTATCACCAAAGAAAGCGGGCACTGAACATCTCGGCAAGCCAGTATTTGCAACTGTCAAGGAAGCAAAGGAAAAGACAGGAGCAGATGCTACTGTGATATATGTCCCACCATCTGGCGCTGCTGCAGCTATTCTTGAAGCCATAGAGGCAGAAGTATCCCTGATTGTATGCATCACAGAAGGGGTACCACAACATGTGAGTTACTATTATTGCAATGTAATTATTCTGTATGTGTGTAGAGATTGCAATTTATCTATACATAAGACACAGTGGGTAATGACTAGTGTATTTATAAAAGGTAATAATTGTTAACACAAAATATTTAGTATGTGTGTTAATCATGTGTTTTTTTTGATCATGTACATATTTTTTTGAACATTTTCTATTCTTAAAATAGATTTTTTATAAAATGGATTCTAAATTTTATAATAGCATAGTATGAAGGGTTATATTAAAACAAGATTATCTGATAATCAATATGCACAATGAAAATCATTTGATGCACTTCCTTGTTGGTTATGTTCTTAACTTTTTACTTGTTTTGCATTTGCCAATTAATTGTATTGTGTATAGCAGTGATTTAGTCTTTTTTATGATCAAACAAGTAAAAATCTCTTGAAGCACATATGGTTTCTGCAAAAATACCAAAATACACTTATCATTATATAATATATAAAATCAGTATATAATATCTACTCTTTACGTATATATAATTCTAATGTCTAATGAATTCGTTTGAAGAGGCTGGACCAATGTTGATAATCTTTTGTCTGTGTTCAGGTGTTGAGTAATTTGGATTAAAAATATTAGAATCAATTTGTTCAAAATGGTTAATTCAATGTTATTGAAGTGTTAAATGTATACCATATTTTGGCTTTTGATTGCCTCATCATAGTCTGGGGTTGGACACTCAGATTTAAAAACCAATATTGAGATTTCTATCAACATATTCTCAGTATTTGGGTATTTTATATGTTCTCCAATCCTGTGCATCGAAGAGCAGGTTAAGTTATTTCTGTCTAAGCTACATATCTCTCAAGGAAGAGTTGTGCACATATATTTTATAAGTCCTTGATTGAACACAAATACCTGATAAAAATGTTGATATTTTGCCATACAGGACATGGTGCGAGTAAAGCATGCACTACTCCGTCAAACCAAGTCAAGGCTGGTTGGTCCCAATTGCCCGGGCATTATAGCACCTGACAAGTGCAAGATTGGCATCATGCCTGCAGCCGTTCACAAGGGGGGTTGCATTGGAGTTGTATCACGATCTGGTACATTGACATACGAAGCCTGCCATCAGACCACTGTGGTAAGTTGTTTTAATACCACATTACATATTATTTGATTTATTGCTATGAACTTAAAGCTGGAATGTGTTCTCATCTGATGGTCAAGTAATGATTCAGATAGAAGAGTGCTAACTCAACATTTGTATTTCTTTGTTAACCTTTGCTTTGGTAATCTTATCACTGTAGAAAATTTGTGTTTAAGTTAAGACCAAAGTTATGTGACGTAATGTAAGACCATTGTTGTTTTTATGTAAAGACCAAACCCAGACCAGACCAGACACAAATAACGCAGAGAACACAATTTTATTCGTGGTTTTCGAAGTGAAACTTCTTTAGGCGCATGAAGGTCAAAATTTTACAGATGAAACGCGTGATTAACGTCACGAAAATGTGCAGCGTTTTTTTCAGCTAATTGGTTTGAAGATTAGGTAGTTTCAATATTTACAAATAACATGTGGCATTTTAATTCATAAATTGTCTTTTCTAAATTTTAAATTGAAAAACAAAATTTAATTAACAATTTCTAATATTAACAAGAAACACCTGGAATTTTTATTTAGAAATCGTTATTTGAGATTTCAATAAAAATTTTTGTATTAATTTTCGACACCTTTAATATTTTAAAGACAATTAAATTCCTGACATATCTTCCTTTTTCCCTCCTTCTAAGAATCGGAAGTCTAAAGTTTTAGCTTTGTATAAATATAAACAAGTCTTAAAAATTAGTTTGCCAAAGAAGTTTCACTTCTTTATGTCTCTATTTTTAATGCACATCTACCAATGATTTTTCTTACAAGCCTATTATTTGCACTTAATGCAATAAAGTTAATAAATAATTTAGTAAGAGGTAATTTGCCTCTTATGGTTTCTACACAGTATCATATTAGAGCGGTAAATATTTTCTTGGCGACACTTTGCTGGTAGGGTGGTAAGCCACGGCCGAAGCCTCGCACCAGTCCCAGAGTCAGACCAATTAGAACATACAATTTCCTGAAGTCGCCCTTACGCCAGTCAAACGTCAAAATACACTACAGAATTATCATGTAAAAAATATTTTTATTAGTGTCTCATTACGTAATATTACGTGTAGATTTAACGTGATGAGAGTATTATACCTATAATGACCAATGTTTACTTTTTGTATACGAAATTTTTATCACATCTTACACAATGCGAGGTTTTATTATATCATATTAACTAAATTGGGTTGGGTATGGCAGAAGAATCACATAAGTAAAATAAATGCTGTAGATATGAGAGCGTTGAGAACTATGAGTGGTTTAAAACTGAGTGACAAAGTAAGAAATAGTGTGATAAGAGAACGTTGTGGTATCAAAGAAGATGTAGTGACTAAAATTGAGAAAGGTATGCTTAGATGGTTTGGGCATGTAGAGAGAATGAATGAAAGGAGACTGACAAAAAGGATTTATGAGTCAAGAGTGAATGCGAAAGTTGGAAGGGGAAGACCAAGGCGAACGTTCCTGGACCAAATCCAGGACATTTTAAATAACGGCCAGGTCAAGAGTACTCTAAACCGACGAACTTGTATGAAAGGTTTAATGAGAATGAAAGAAGCGAAGGAAGATATGCAAGGATCGTGGCAAGTGGAAGGATGTTGTCTCTGCCTACCCCGATGGAATTAGACGTGATGCTATGTATGTATGTATGTTTTATATATAACACTAGCTGCGCCCGAGCCTTCGTCTGTGTGGAATAGTGTGTTTGATTAGCATTTTTTTATAATTTAGGCTAATTATTTCACTGCAAAGAGCTTAGTCTCCTTTTTCAGGCTGTTAGACTATCGGTGTAAAAAAAGGTAAAGCTAATTAGCAGCCCATTAACCTCCCATTGCTGGGCACAGGCCTAACTCTTAGGAGACAGGGTTTTTAAGAGCATCGTACCGAAACACAAATCTCTAGCTTAGAGCTAGGTCTTTGCTAGTGGGATGGTCACCAGCTACTGCCGAAGCCTCCCACCTATCCATACTAGAAATCGAACCTGCTACTTCTGCTATAGTAAGTAGTGGCCCCTTAACATCTCACTGCTGGGCACAGGCCTCCTCACTCATAGGAGAGAGGGTTTTTAGGGCATAGACCCACCACGCTGCTCGACTGCGAATTGGCAGGCATAGTACACAAGTGCACTCTCTATTCCTTCACTCTCATAGTCTGATGTGACGGTAATCCGAAAGGACCGTAGAGACACCAGGGGCAGGACCGACGGCTTAACGTGCTCTCCGAGTCACGGGGGTGGATAGCACCGCCAACTTCCCAACTTAGGGCATATATTGAAAAAATCTTAATAGAAAAGTCAATATTGTATGTTGTATAATAAAATTTTGCGTTCTTTTTTTTGTAGCTAATAAAAAAAAATCTAAATTTTAGTTTGATAATAGTTTATTCCATGCGTTTACATGTTTTGAGTGTGCCCTATAAATTTCAAGTCATTCGGTCAAGCCGTTTTTGAGATTCAATGGAGGAAAGTTTGATAAACACAGTTTTGAGAAAAGCGTTTAAAGTTTCAAGTCCGTTTAAAACTGAAAATCTCAACTTACCCTCATTCGGCGATCATCTATAGAGTATTTCTTCCTCTTGGAACTCTTTTCAGTTTACGCCTGTTGAAACTTGTATAAACGTATAAAAGGGGAGCTAGTTATAAAGCCGATGGTACACAATAGGCCCGGAATTTTCAATAATCACTACTACCCTATTCTAGAAATGTTAAGAAAGCAATTTATGAGAAAAAAAATCGATTTTTTGAACCCATTAGATGGGATGACCCCCTTAAATAGCTTCAGTAGTTTTGTCGTGAAAGCGTGACAGACATAACTAATATTTTACTTTAAATTAAACATGTAATGGTCACTTTTGACAGCAAATCCTATTGTTGTTGTATGTGGGATGATATAATTATCAAAATTTCAATTATACGCCGGAATATTTAATAAAAAAAATTACTCAAACAATATGATAAAAGGTCACCAAGCCTTTAAAGTACTAATTGCATTAGCGAAACAATTTCGATTTTTTTTTTAGTCTGGTCTAGTCTGGGTTTGGCCAAGGAAAATGCATCCTTAAGCAAAAAGTTTTAAGGTAAATACCTTGTTACCAGTTTAGCCCGCTCGTAAGTAAGTAGCAGCCCATTAACGTCCCACTGCTGGGCTCAGGCCTCCTCGCTCCTCGGAGCGAGGTTTTTTAGAGCATAGACCCACCACGCTGCTCCACTGCGGATTGGCAGGCATAGTACACAAGTGCACTCTCTATTCCTTCACTCTCATAGTCCGATGATCCGGAGAGAGATNCCCGGGACTCGAACCCAGGTCCTCCCGTCTGTAGTCGAACATACTAACCACTAGACCAATGAGGCAGCCCGCTAGTATCTTAGACTATATCATCACATGCACATAGCTCTATCGCAAGTTATTAGTGTAATTGTTATTTGTTTTTCAGACAGGATTGGGTCAGACCCTATGCGTGGGTATTGGAGGTGACCCATTCAATGGGACTGATTTCATAGATTGTCTGGAAGTGTTCCTGAACGATCCGCAGACAAAGGGCATTATCCTGATCGGTGAAATTGGAGGAAACGCTGAGGAACTGGCGTCTGAGTACTTGACTCAGCACAACACTGTGAGTTGACACTTTGTTTGTAAACCTATTATATATGCCTATTTATAAATATATTCATACGATTAATGTTATTTGCGCTAATTATGCTTAATTTCGTATCGATTCGAATTCGTTAATCTTGATTCTTATTCGTTAATTACAATTGCGATTCGAACACTTTAATTTCGATTCTAATGTGTTAATTACTTATGAAATGCGTTAATTCCGATTCAAGTTCGATTAATATTCAACGTCGTTAATCTCGATACAAATAGGTTACTTTAAATTGGTTCATTTGGATTCAAATATGTTGATTTCGATTTAAATCGTAAATTTAACTCAAATTCGTTAATTACAATTGCGGTTCGAATATTTTAATGTCGCTTTTAATGTGTTCATTACTTATGAAATGCGTTAATTTCGAATCAAATTCGATTTATATTCAGCCTCGTTAATCTCGATTCAAATACAGTGATTTAAATAGAAATATGTTAATTTTTCATTCAAATTCGTTGATTTCGATTCAAATACGTTAGTTTTTATTGAAAGTCGTTGGTTTTACTCAAATTCCTTAATAACAATTGCTATTTGAACTCGTTCATGTCGATTCAAGGAAGTTATTTCGATCAAAATTCGTTGGATCTTAATTGAAATTCGTTAATTTTGATTCAAATTCGTTAAAACCAATTGCGATGCAAACTATTTAATGTCGATTTAAATGCCTTAATTTCAATTGAAATTCGTTATGTTAATTTTACTCAAGTGCGTTAATTACATTTGCGATTCGAACTCGTTAATCTCGATGATTTCGATTAAAATGCGTTAATTTTAAGTCAAATTCGTTAATTTTGTTTCGAATTCGTTAATTGCAATTGCAGTGCAAACTCGTTAATTTTGAATTAATGCGTTAATTTTACTCCAATTCGTTAATTACAATTGCTATTCGAACTCGTTAATCATGATTCAAGTATGTTGATTTCTATCTAATTTCAATTCAATTTGAAATTCGATAATTTCGATTCGAATTCATTAATCTTAATACAAAATTCCTTGATTTCGATCTGAATTGGGCAATTTTGATTGAAACTCATTAATTTTAATTAGTCTTTTCCTCAAAATTCATTCTACCAATAAAACTCAGAAAAGAAAAACCGTTGATGAATTAGTTTGACCATAGAATACCCATCAGATACGTTAAATAATTTTAAAGCAAATCAAAGATTCTAGACAAATTCAAAATATTAAGGCCTTTACAGCACTTTCGAATTGATGATGGTATTAAACAACTACTTAAAATATACAGTAAGTCTTTTAAAACATAAAATATAGTATTTTTCCATATATTTTTTGCAATGTACAACTATTGGTTATATTAAGGAGCGACTTAAAATCTAAAGTTTCTTTGTGCCCTATACTCAGAAAAACAAAAATAAACTCAGTCGGGAATCTTTTTTTATGACCATTACAATGTTATTTGGATTTTATTAATAATTGGAGCAATTTTTCATTATTAAGCTATTTCGGTCAAGTCTGGTACAAGCGTTAAAAAGGCTAAAATGTTTTGCCAGCTCTTAACCTATTCAATGTAATGTAGCAAAAAATGTTGCTATTTCACTCGAGTATTCTGTGAAGTTAATAAGTTGCAGCAATTTTTGAAGTGAAACTTCTTTAGGCCCATGAGAGTAATTTTTTTACGGATGAAACGTGTTATTAGCGTCACGAAGATGTGGAGCGTTTTTTATGTTAGGTGGGTTAAATATTACCGAATAACACGTGGCCTTTTAATTTACCACTCATTGTTTAAGATTTCAATTAAATTATTTTCGACACTCTTAATATTTCAACGACAATTAAATACTTTGCCAAAAAAGTTTCACTTCTGACATGTGTACTTTACGCACGCACTTTTCATTTTTAACATTTTGAGATTGTAATCAATTCGTTTTGTCAACAGCCCAAGGTTAATAAGATATCAAGGAAAAGAGGTTTTATTTGAAATATATTTGGTTTTAAAGATCAGTTCTAGGTATTTAGTTCTTTGTGGTAGTTGTACTGTATAACAAATACGTTATGATATTATCATCAGAAATAGGCGTTATTTTAATGATCAATTCCACGTATTTAGTTCCTATTGACAATTGTACTATATCAGGAAAATTTTTAGAAACATATTTAGTTCGTTGTAGTAGTAGTGATATTATATCAAGAAGATATTTACTGATTATCAAAAAAATGGCATTTAAATACATTAACCCGTTGATTCTTTCTTTATATTCTATATAAATCATAATAATAACTTTCTTTATTATCTCATTACGAAAATACACACACAGGCTTCCATACACATAAACACACAACCACTAATATTAATTTATTTGTTTTAAATTAAGTATTCATTTTTAATTTTCTATTAATTATGTAGGCTAGGTGTATAATAAATTGTAAAATTGGGTCTGACCCTTAAGTCAAGGTCATCTTTCCCTTTTTATGCCCAAATAAAGTTTTTTTTTTACTCTTTTGTTTTTAAGGGGCTTTTGTATTTTTAATAATACACGCCAGCCCCATCGTAAACTTAAACTAACACACAACAATATAACAATAAAAAGAAATATAATTACAAACAAAAAAGACTAACATTCCTTGAAATAAATCAAGTTGTTATTATTATTATTAATAGACCCACGCGTCGCTGAAATGTTTGTCGATTGACGACATGTCGCTTCGTTTGGACACGAAAATTGCCGATGATCGTTTTAACGATCTCTGGATCAGTATAGGGATGTCGGAAATGCAATAAAGTATCGATAAATCGATACATCGGGAAACAATACCGTCGGACAGTTAAAGTTGAAATAGACAGATTAAGTTGCCAACTTAGAAATTTTAAAACTTGCCGTTTTCCAGTCGAACAAAACTAAAAAATACATTAAAAATAATTTATAACAAAGAAGGGAGTATACAAATTTTCCTTCTTAGGATTTTTTATTCTAGAAAAATTATCGATTAACATACCTTTTCGATACTTGGAATTTTATATCGATATATCATAGTATTAAATATCGCTCCAAAATAACGATACATAGAAAAAATAATATCGATGTATCGAATTATCGATGTTTTTTCAACAAACCTAGATCAGTATATATTTGGCGCGCAATTGTAGCGGACGTGTTAGAAGCAAATAGTCACATATTTATTATCTCTTTTGTATGAATGTAGCAAAAAAAAAAAAAATTGAAATCTGACTTATGATTTCTTTCTATCAAAAACATTATATTTTGTTTGACAATTTTAGAGCAAATTGCTTATAAACAATGGCACTATAATGACCACCTCCAGGTATTTAGTTCCGTGTGATGGCTGTTTTGTATCCAGGAGTTTTATTTGAATTATATTCTATAAAAATTATTTTAGTATTTAGTTTCGTGTAGTAGTTATAAAAGAAATTAGCAGATAAGTATTAATTTTTTAGGTGTAAGTTTGTATATCGTGTAACGTACTAAATTTACATAATATTCTATATTTACATACAACATTATAGTAAAGTGATATTTACGAGTAGATACCACAAAGCTATGCTCGGGGTTTCCCTACGTGATCAGATCAGAAATGAGGAGATCCGTAGGAGAACTAAAGTCACCGACGTAGCCTACCGAATTGCAAAGCTGAAGTGGCAATGGGCAGGGCAAATAGTTCGCAGAACCGATGGACTTTGTGGCCCGAAGGTGCTAGAGTGGCGGCCTTGCACCGGAAAACGCAGCGTCCGCAGACCCCCCACCAGGTGGACCGATGACATCAGGCGGGTCGCTGGCAGCCGCTGGATACAAGCGGCGCAAGATCGGGTCCATTGGAATTCATTAAGAGAGACCCTTGTCCAGCAGTGGACGTCCATTGGTTGAGACTACGACGACCACAAAGTGATTTTTGATGGCCTTGCTGGTATAATGGTTGGAGAAACCGTTACATTAGCCAATGGCTCTGGGCCCATTAGTTAGTGGGTTTCAATGTCTATACGAGACTTAGATACAAACAGTGTGTGTTTTTATATGTTCAGGAGGACTCAAGAATATTTTAAATTGATATATATATAT